>JAQQAE010009041.1:0-14827 GCA_029823295.1 Pseudamia nigra
TATGGTATGGTATGGTATGGTATGGTATGGTATGGTGTGGTATGGTGTGGTGTGGTATGGTGTGGTATGGTATGGTGTGGTATGGTATGGTGTGGTATGGTATGGTATGGTATGGTATGGTATGTTATGGTATGGTATAGTATGGTATGTTATGGTATGGTATGGTATGGTTTGGTATGGTATGGTATGTGGCCCATTTCATGTTTGACAATGATAAAAACAAGACAAAGTGCAATCCATGCGAAGCAGTCATTTGTAGGAAGAACACAACAAATTTGAAGAGAGTTTTACAGAATAACCACCCGGATATTTACTCAAAGGTAAATTTGTTTAGACTTTAAAGTACAATTTTATAAAAACTGCAATGCACCAATGTTGTTGTTGCCTTAAAATGTGACAAATTGATTAATTGGCAAGGTGAATAAAATAAAGTGTCACCTTTGTCATGTTAAATAACATCAACATATGAATTTGTAATGCTATGTGACTGTCCTGAAACAAACGGCTGATTAATGCTGATATTTATGTATATTTTATAATGTTTTACTTGTTAAAAATGTTACAATGTTATTAGATTAGTGTCATGTGAAACTACCATTACATGACATTTTTATCAAGGAAAAAGTGATAAAATCTTATGTTACATTTACCCACCTCACTGGCAACTTCTTTAGTATTTACTGCTTGAAAGTCAATTCACTTGTAAAAGTATAAGTCTTTCCACATTTTGAAACAAGTTGCATTAGTTACTGATGAAGACAATGAACCAAGTGCAAAAAAGCAACAACGTCCCAGCAGAACATTGCAGAGGTTCTGTTAAGTTATACATAGCAGGTGCAATTTCCTTTTAGTTACACAAGTGTAAATTAGAAAAAAAAATTTTTTAACTGAAAATAATAAGCAATTTTAGTCGATGAAATCAGTAATAGATTTAGTCGACTAAAATTGCTTATTATTTTCATCGACTAAAATTAGACTAAAACTAAAACCAATCCGATGTCTGAATCTTGACTAAAACTAAGATAAATTTTAGTCAGAAGACTAAAACTAAAACTAAACTAAAATTTCTTGTCAAAATTAATACTGGTTAGTGGACATAGGAGAGACAAAAGAAAAGAGTAAAGATAGAACAACAAACAACACAGACACTGGACGACATCCAAAGACACTGGACTGATCCACAATCAACAAACACACAGCAAGGACATCAATATATACTATATAATGCAAATTATTTTGTACCTGAATTGTGTCTTTCCACTTGGTAGAAGTTATTCTGCATGACATAAAATATTTGCTTCAAGTCACATTAGTCACAAATATGCATATTAAATTGCATTTTAAAGTCCCATATAGTGAAATTTACATTTATTTCTGCACTGCTTACAAGAGGTGCAGCTACTAAATAATAAATGGTATTTATGAGGATAAAACTGCGTGGTTCACAGTCACAAATGTTCTGAGTGCCCATGCACATGAAAAACTGAATGACAACTCAGAGTAAGAATCAAAATGGTTTCATTCTTCTTCAAGACAACACTCCAGCTCACACTATGCTCTCAGTAAAGCAGTTTCTGGCCCAAAAGCAAATCAGTGTTTGATCACCATCCCTATTCCCTGATATACCACCATGTGCCTTTTTCCAAAGATCAAATTTGTGTCAAAGGAACATATTTTCAGTCTGTGTCAGAAGTTAAGAAAAGAATCACAGCGGTTCTGAGACAACTGTCTGAAGAAGACCTACTGCTTTGATCAGCGTAAGACCTGAATGCAGCAGTGTATTGATGCAGACGGGGAGGAGACTGAGGGAGAAAGACACTGAAAAATGCTTCTGTTCAATTAAGAAGCATTACAGCATTATTCTTGTTTTTAAAAGCCATACCTTGCATTTGTCTACTGAAGACACCTGTGAGGTTGCTGCCAAAATAAAGCATGATGATTTGGTTTTTCTTGGTTTTCCAAGGCCTCTTTGAAATCATCACGCACACTAATATTGATGTTTGAGCGGCAGGTCATTCCCAAGGTGACCTGGTATTATATTCTGAAACAAAACTACTATAAACAAAGCATAATCCCCTTTTATGGACTTTTTTTAGATTTTTATGGATTTAAAAAAATAATAATAATACATCATTTTGAATGTTGTCATCTGCTCATGGGAGCAGGGCTAATTTCAACTTCAATATGATAAGTTGCAAATTATGTTTTAAAATTTAGATTTGGGGATAAATGGCCACGCCCCCATTTGGAATAAAACAAACGGTTGCTCCCATAGACTGTAAAGTAAATTGTAACACAAAAAAAATCTATAAATGAACCCAGAACACAGTAAGTGTCGTAATTCCCCTGAGATGCCACGGACAGTTATATGTGCAGATGAGGTCAAAATTATTAGCTCTAATGTAAAATTTTGTGACATGTTTCCCATGCATCTCATCTGGTCCTGGATACCAGGAAACATTTTAACTTTGTATATCCTTCTGCTGCTTTGTGACCATCAACAATCGTTTTCAGATCTAAACTCATTCACTTAGTTTTTGACATGATGCTTTAATAGGTGATGCCTCAAATCCTTTCTGAAGTGAATATTGGACAAATGTTCAGTTTTAACTTCAGTTCACACACTGAGACCATCACTCAGAGAAACAGTGGTTTATGCTATGGCTGAATAGAAAGGTCAGTTCTTCTTTGGGTTAATAATATTGCTTTCCTAAAATAATTCTGTTCATATTTGCAAAGTAAAAATAACTTACTGTTTCTAACCAGCATGCTTTGAAATGCTCTGTTTAATACATATGGCAACCTTTTAAATAGCAGAAACGAATGAAAAACAAATTTTTCATAATAATTTTGACCTAAACTGTGTATAATATAGATATAATATAAAGTATACTCTGACTACAACTTAGTAGACATTGTGAAAAACCAAATTTGATTCAACTATATTCATGTCAATTCAGTACACTAGTTAGCATAGCAATAGCATGGTAGCTTGTATATTACTAATTAATTTTATGTAAATCTAGCTGACTGTGCATCACTATAGAGTTCACATATATAAGTTAATGTGGATCAGAGGGGAATATAGAAGCTGAATTAATTCTCGTACTTCTATTATTTTTTTGTCTTTTGTGTCACTATTTACATTACAGTCTATGGAAACAGTTGTTTTATCCCAAAAGGGGGCGTGGCCTTTGGTATGTTGCATAATGCCGGCGTGGCATATTGGCTCAGGGTGGTGGGACTAATGCACTTTAACTGGATTATGACAAATCACAGATATTCAAAGTGTATTTTTTCCTGATGTCCATGAATTCTCAGGACTGGTGGCAGTGAGCAAGTTCATATTTTCACTTTTTTAAATTTCAGATTTTCTACATTAGAACTCAAAAAGATGAATTTTCACTGTACAGAGTCTTTAACATGTGCATGGTACATAACACTAGCCAAAATGCATCCACTTATTTTTTATGTGACCATGATTTATTTGAAACTTTGAACATCACATTAAAAAGATTTTGTACTTCTTTCTGCTGATCTAAACTTGCATGTTAATGCAGCAGTAAATAAAACTACATTAACATTACTCAGGTTAATTTTTTAGTGAAGCTGTAATACTAATAATTAGAAAAACAAACTTTTTATGTTCTGCAGGATCAGAAGGGTCTGTTTCCAGAGTAAGGCAGCCTGCAATGAGCTATTTCTGTGTAACAGCTTTAGAACCAATTAATTTAAAAGGGGTCTTGTAGACTGTATGGGATGGATCACTGGTATGTGTGTGTACTTACAGTACAGTAAATGTGTGCGCAGGAGCTGTAGTGCTGTACCAGTACAGATATATTCCTCTGATTTATGCTTTCTTGTCAGGAAAACACACACCTACACACACAGACACTGCCATGGTCACTTTAGCTATGTTCACACCGGACGCAAAAGTGTCCCAGTTCTGATCTTGTCACATATACAAGGTTCCCACTCTTTTTAAAAATTATTTTCAGATGCTACAGTATGACAGACAAGTTACGACCCCATACACTAATACTAAATTCTCCATGTAGTATGTTCATACTCATGGAGCAAATTTATCAAAAAAATCAACAGAATAATAACAACAGAACAATATTTTCAGGACAACTTAAGCTTTTCCAGGGCATTTGAAATTCTTTTGTTTTCCATGACTGGAAAATTGGTCAGTCATTTTCCAGGTTTTCCAGGATGCATGTGAACCCTGGTACATGTGACTGGTCCTTTTTTCATGACAGTGTGAACAGCTCAAATCACATGAAACCACATCAATGTAATGTAATTTAATCTAATGTAATCTAATCTAATATAATGTTTCTCAGTCCAGTTATGGAAATTGGAGACACTGGTAACTTTGTTTTGTGTCCATAAACAATTCTTCTCAGATCTAAACTCACTTCTGATGCTTTTCGTGAGGGTCAATATCATCAACCACAAAAGAACTGTCCCTTTGATTCAGGCAAAGCACAAACCACCACTCTTCCACTAAGTAATTTTCACAAGGGACTAATTATTTTGCCCTCAGTTGCACATTTTCCCAGTTTGAATTTAATAAAATGGGTCTCAGCTGAATGACCATTGGAAAATGTGTGCCATCAGGTGAGAATCGCTGCACTAAAACATCGGCAACTGCACATACATTAACATAAAAAAATAACTGTTCAGCTTGATTGAAATGATTGATCACAGACTATTTCATGGATGCTACATTAAGTGACCCAAAAAAGATGGATTACATGGTCCAAAGCATGTAATTATTTGACATGTGCACGATGGAGCCTGTTCGGACGTGTCTAATCTGTCCTTCCAAACTTTTCCTGACCTGACCATTGTACGGTTGCTGTGAAAATGCATCATTACACACATCGGTGTCCAGATACTGCTGTGGCTGGTCTAATACAAGCTGACAACACCTTAGTCGACTGTCTTCACTTCTGGCTTTTCTTGACCTTCTCGGTGTCCACCCTTTGATTTGGTGCATGGTTTGATTGATTATATGTCTTCATTCATCTTTTCAGTCTTTCTACAATAGAGCCCCTCAACAATCTTTAAGCCTTTTAATCCCAGAGAATTTTGATTTACTAATGTTTCTATCCAACCAGACAAAAATGATAATTAAAGCCATACATTATCATCAGAGGTGGGTATTGCTCAAGTATATTTACTCCTTTACATGTTCGAGTAGTTTTTTTCAGAGAAATATACTTCTGAGAGTAGTTGTTTCACAGACTTTTTACTCTTAGTTACATTTCTGCTGGAAAAAAATGTACTTATACTTAGTTACATTTAGCTACTGCTAGATGCAATATCCAAGTTGCTTATTTCTGACATAGAGTCACTGACATTATGTTAGGAAGCATGCAAATAAAGCACAATATTCAAAATATCACTACCTCCTATGTGTAAGCAATGTGACCAGACCCAGCATGTAGTAGACATACTGCAAATCAAGCAAACACTGCCCAGACATTCCCAGTAACCTGCCAATTCGATCCCACACTGTCTCTTGATATAAGGATTGTAATAACTCCTCCTCATTGATGTGTCAAAGGTCTCAGCATATTTGTGTACATAGCCAACCTTGCCATTCTCCATGCTTATTGTTATGGAAAGATGTGTGCAAAAGTCTTAAAAAAATCTAATGTCAACTACTTTTAACCTGCCAACCAAGCAATATTGAGACATTTCAGCTGTTTTCAACTTCTACTACAAGATACAAGATGCGTTTATTGTCATTGTCATATAATTCCATCAACAATGAAATTACATTTTCTCCCACTGAGGGGGAGCGGGGCTGCAGCGAGCATGGAGCTTCACTCTGCAACTGGCTGGACCGGGTGTACTGTACTAGCTGAAACTAAGTTTTCCAAAATTACTTCAACTATCATGACCTCATTATATGTCACATATTTTCTATTTTCTGCATAATTTCCTGCTTTGTTCCCCCTCTCTCATGTCTCTTTTTCATGTTCCAGATGTACAGTCTCTGCCCCTGCACTTTTCGATGTCTGTGTTATCCAGTGTCTGTGCTGTTTATTGCTATATCTCTACATTTTTGTTTTGTCTCTCCTTTGTCGAAAAAAATAAAAGTATTTCTCCTCTAGTCACTCTTTGGTTGGTCTGAGGTTTTCTTGTTTTCCTTCACAGTATAGATAGTTATGGCCTTAGGAGACATCATGAAAAATAAGGCTTCTATGCTTTTTAACATAATGAAACAGTCAGTTCAAGGACAAATAGAGCACAGAGCTTTTCTGATCTGGTTCAGCTGAATGTGCCTGAAAACCCGTGGTTTGCCTTACCCCTCAAATGTGATGCCACATCTCCTACCAATCACCTCAGCCCCGCCCCCCTGGACTCAGGTCAACTCTTAGCATGGTTCACTTCACACCAGTCTCTCTTGTCTCATTGGTATCATCCACACCTTGTGAACTCTGACTACGCTATCAGTTGGAAAAACACACAACCAATCAGAACGAGGGACAGGGAGGGACCAAATAAGATGTTTTTAGCCAAGGTTAATAGATGGGAAAGAAATTAACAAAGAAAACAACACTGGGAAGGATTTTGAAGCTTAAAATTGCATTCATATCCTTTAGGTTTTTGAAAGTTATTATTATGCCAAAATTATGTCTCCTTTCACTAATCTTGTATTATGATTTGTGCTACATAAATATAGTCGAGGTCAAAATTATTAGCTTCCCTATAAAAATTTGATTCTTTTCCAGATGTTTTTCCTCACTCCAGTTCTGGACACTTGGAAACTGTGCATATCCCTCTCCTGCTTTGTGTCCATCAACAATCCTTCTCAGATCTAAACCCAATTCTTGTTTTTGGCCTGATAGTTTCACAAGTGATGCCTCAAATAATAATAATATTGAACCTGGTCATTTTTATTTTTCTAAAACAATTATTTTTTTGTTTGCAATTGAAACTTACTGTTTCTACTGTTTCTAAATGACATTGGCATGATTTAAAATGCTCTGTAACAATCTGTCACATTTTTAAACAGTAACTGAGAAAAAAATCAAAACAAATGGGGGCTATGCATTTTTGACCTTGACTGTATACCTGAACTGAATTGAAACTAGCTGTAAACAATAAGACATAACTTTAAGTTTTATCATGACCTTCCTCTTCACTCTATATCTCTAGGCCCAAAGTTACCTTCCCTGAGCATTGCTATACATTATATCTTATCACTGACTATTAACGCCTTTTTGCAGCCATAACAAAAAGTAAGCAAGAGTCGTATTTCAATAACAGTGATACTGCATGTGGGCTTGGCAAATTGCTCCTACAGAAGGAGACTTCACTGTTTTTGACTCTTACTGATCTCAACATAGACAATTACATGATGAAACTCTCACAACAGGATGAGTGTGGAAGCCTCGTACTGCAACATCATGGCATAAAAAAACTCTGCATCTTTGATGAACAGCTGCAGAAGGCGGAGAGCAGCGCTAACTGCTCCTCATATATCAATATCCAGCAGCGCTTCAGCAGGAATACTTAAACATCACTGTACATGGGCAACCAGTCAACTAAAGCTGATGGGAGAAAGCCAAAAGAGATATGTAGTAGATAAACTCATAACCACTCAAGGCAACAATAGTGCAACTAAATCAGATTAGAAGGCATCAAAACACAAAGTAATCAGCAGTTTGACTGAAAAACAATGCGGGTATTAGAGCTAGGGGATGAAACACTAGTTACCATGGGCGGCTTTAAAACTGGAAGATGTATTTACATAATTCAAAACTTCACTTATTCTCTGTTCAGATGCTAAAGGCAAATGGAATGTTCTCTGACAAACAGGGCGATGTAATCTATCTAGTTGCAGTGTCTTAAAGTTTGCATTCTCTCTGCTAAGCTATGGGAATATTTATACAGAAACAGGGTCCTATATAGGTGTGTTTCCACTGCAGGAAGTTCGGGGTAATTTTATAGGGTTGGGGCTGTTGGTTTGTGTTTCTCCACTGCAGGACTGTGGGTCAAATTACAGGAGCCTTTATGGGGTCTAACTGAGTCCCTGCTTCAGGGTACGTAGGTACTCCAAACGGCCCTGAAAATGCTCAAAGCTGATTGGGTACACCCAGAGCAAGATATGACGTCAGTAGGACAGAAGCTGCATTTTTAATGTCCCTCAGAAGACGAGTAGTAAATAGCAGGATTCAGGCTTCTTCGAGGTGTCTTCTCCTCTCGTTCATATCACCCACTGCCATGAATGCACAAAACAGACATGACGCAGGCACCTCAGCTCCCTCCATATTTATCTTCATCCTCGGTGTCAGTGTCTGTGCTTTTGGTTTTGGTGCATCATGGTTTACATCCACGGTGATATCAGCAGTGGGCCCTACCTGCAGCGGAAACAAGAGTACATTTCTGTAAATTCTTCCTCGCCCCTTTTACTCCAAAATTCCTGTGGTGAAAATGCACCTTATCTGGACCCCCATGTTCGAGAATCATTTGATGCCATATGGCTTTAAACACACACACTTCAGATCCTATTGTGAAGAGAACCAGAATTCCAGTGGAAGCTGCCTTCCATATGTTCCATAGCAACCGTTGCTATTGGAGATATTCATTTATGTATTTGTATTTTGAGTTTTCAAAACAAAAATAAGAAGCAGCACGATAAGCAGTTTACATTTACCGTTTATATGTCACTCCAGAATTTTAGTTGCATGAGCCAAAAAATGCATAATGAAGAAGAAAAAAAACACATATAAGTCGCACGAGAGGACAGGTCACATTTTTTCAGGGAAATTTATTTAACAAAATCCAACACCAAGAACAGACATTTCATCTTGAAAGGCAAGTTATAGTAATAATAGAATAGAGAACAACAGGCTGAATAGGTGTCTCGTATGTTAACGTAATATAAAGTAATATGGCAGCGGAGGCCCGCTGGCACGGTCTGTATTCATACTGAAAATAAAGATCAAGTGAGCTTTTGCCCTTCGGCTCCGTGGGAGGTTTCTGTCCTCCCTGAGCTCACCTTATGACACCTGCATTACCGTTTAACACGTGCACCGCCCCAGTCAAACTCCCCACCTGCCACTGTCTCCGGAGCGGGTCGTGGACGGCCGGGCGGCCGCGCGCTTGACGACAGAAGTGAGAGCTCGGGGTTCGCCTCCCCGCCTCACTGAGTAAGTGACGCGTAAATGTGTCGGCACCGACACGTTCGGTGTTAAGCTGATGGCTGGTATGGTTGTTACTGGTAAAGTCTACATTTTAAATTGTCAGTGATACAGGTGCGGCAGATGCAGGTGCACAAGCCTAGAGTGAGCTCTGGCAGCTGTCACTGTGACAAACAATGAACACTCGAAATTTGTATATACCATGTGTCGCTCCAGTGTATTTGTCGCCCCCCTAGCCAGATTATGAAAAAAACTGTGACGTATAAGCCAGAACATACGGTATTTATGAAGCTGTCTTTTGTTCATTTTTAATTTACCTGATTGTTTTGTTGTTTCAGTGTTTCAGACGTCTAATAAAGTGTCTTTTGCGTTCATGTTTATTCATTTTCTTGCACATCTTGTTTTTTGTTCAGTTTCTGTTGCTTACTTTATTCATTTTTGTTAAGTTGCTTAAATATGTTGATCATTTTTGCTCCTTTTGGAAATTTGTTGTTCAATTTCTTCATTACATTGTTAACTTTCCTTAATTTACTTGAATATTTTCTTATTTTTTGCTTATTTTGTTTATGTTGTGATTATTTATTGTCAATTTTTGCTCATTTTGTTGCTTTGTTCATCCATCTATCCATCATCTTCTGTTTATCCTGGTCAGAGTCGCGGGGACAGCAGCCTAAGCAGAGATACCGAGACTTCCCTCTCCCCAGCCACCTCCTCTAGCTCCTCTGGAGGGTCCCCCAGGTATTCTCAGGCCAGCCAAGAGAGATAGTCCCTCCAGTCTGCCCAGGGCATCCTCCTAATTGGAGCTACTTTTGGCAACCAGGGATTGTACCACCTGGACCCCACCTTTGGCTGCCACCCAAACCACACAGCACCGGACCCTTATGACCTTTCCTACAGGTGGTGGGCCCACAAAAAGGCATAGTCATAAGGGTCTTCTGAATCACTCTTAGTCGGACCTGTCACCTCGGACCAATTTGCCTTGGGAGACCCTACCAGGGGCAGACGACCCCCAACAAACATAGCTCCTAGGATCACTCAAGCATGCAAACCCCTCCACCACGATAAGGTGACGATTCAAGGAGGGTTGTTCATTCATTTTGATCATTAATTTATTTAGTTCATTTTTTACAAAAAAATTAACATATTATTTTGTAAATTTTTTTAAAAATATTTTGTACTCTTACTCATTGAGCTGTTGTCAAATGTAATTAAATTGAAGAACTTTTTTTCATCATAAATGTAACTGAGTAGGAGTCCAACTATTCTGCAAAAAAAAAACACTACTCTCTGAAGTACATTTTTGCAAACACTACTCAACTACCGTATTTTCTGGATTACAAGTCGCGGTTTTTGCATAGTCTGGCTAGGGGAGTGACAAATACATTGGAGACTTGTATTTTAAATAAATTCAACTATAGGGTGTTTGTCACACTGACAGTCGCTAGATGTTGCTCTAGGCTTGTGTACCTTCATCTGCTGCATCTGTATTACTGACAATTTAAAATGTAGACATTGCCGGTAACAACCATACCTGCCATCAGCTTAACACCAAACGTGTCGGTACCGTCACTTACCCGGTGAGGCGGGGAATGGAGCCATGAGCTCTCCCTTCTGGCGTCAAGGGTGTGGCTGCGTGCTTGATGCGCGATCCCCGAACAAATGCAACCTGCTCTGCAGAAAGACTAATACACGGTTTTTTCTTCTTCCTTATGCATTTTTTGGATCGTGCGACTAATATTCCGGAGCGACTTATCACCTGGAAAATACCGTACTCTGCTGATCGGTGCAGTGTCAGCAATAACGGAGATACTTTTTCAGTCGGTTGTGGTGAAGACAGACAGAACTGAGACTAAAGCTGAGGCTTTCTATTTGAAATGAGTTTTCTTCTGCAGAGTGGCAGAGTGAGAGGGGGCGAAACACTCGGATATCTGGAGAGAGCTCAGAGTAGACCTGCTGCTCCTCCACATCCAGAGGAGCCAGTTGAAGTGGCTTGTGTATCTTATGTGCATGCTTCCTGGCCACTCCCCTGGTGAGGTGTTTCAGGCATGTCCGAAAGGCAGGGGGCCCTACGGCAGAAACTGGACATACTGGAGGAACTATGTCTCTCAGCTGGCATCGGCCCACCTTGGAGTCCCCTGGAGGAGTTGGAGGAGGTGGCCAGGGAGAAGTAAGTCTGGGCTTTTCTGCTTAGGCTGCTGTCCTGCAACCCAAACCTGGATAAGTGGAAGATGAATAGTTGAATATGTATTCTCTGTGCATCAATTGTGTTGTGTAATGCTACAACCATATGGTTTGGAGCACAACTTTCGCTCTACATCAATAAAGTTTGCCTTTACTTACCAAATATGTGTTTATGTCAGCCAACAAAAGATGCTGTCTCAGGTTTACCTATTTGTATTCAGTAGAAACATCGATGAATACACTGCAAAATGAGTTTGTCAGTCAAAAAACGAAATAAAAAATAAAATGTAATGTTGCAGGCCTGTCTTATGGGTGATGCCTGGATTGTAAATGTCTGACTCTTATATTTCACAGTTTATTTGATGAGCAGTTGCAGAAATATCCTCAGACCCTAAATTTCCTGAAATGCATTTATATTTTATGGCTAAACTGAGACACTTCATTAAACATGTTTAATTTTTCATTAACTACACTTAATTTTAAATCATTCTAAATAATTACTTTACTCTTTGACTCCTCCAGTCAGCTGAGGATTATAGTCAGGTAATAGTCAGTAAATGTATGGAAGCAAAGAAGTAAATGTCTGAAAAAAATACTTTAAAAAGGCAACATTGAAATATTTCCAACATTTTATGATTATTTTTAACCATCCCAATATACACAATTCAAGAATGGACATTTCAGACAAGGATAGTGGCAAGCAAAAAAAAAAAAAATAGTGTTCTGGATCACACGTGTCAGTAGCGTGTGTGTTCGTCATTTGCCACCCGAGGTGCCTGTACCCGTCGTGGCAATGACGTGACCAGATTGTTGATCTGTCTTTGTGGAATTTGATCCCACTCAGCCAACAGTGCATTTCGGAGTTCCTGGTGAGATGTGGGTGGGTGATTCCGCTGATGTCCTTGTCAAACCAGAACATCCCAATAATGTTCGATGGGGTGGCCAGTCTAACACTGTGATGTTGTTGGTGGTCAGACAGTTGAACAATGCACACCAAAGTGTGCTACTCCCCTTGCAGTGGTCATTCCAGCAGTCCGCATGCCCAGGGCCTGGTCTCTACTTGCTTGTGGCAGTTGTGGCATCTTCGCTTTTGACAAAATCTATTTTTTTTGTACCAGGCTTTTTATAGCCAGGGGTTCCAAACATGTTTTGATCTCATGCTCCACTTTGTGGATTAATTAAGGAGTGGCTAAGGTATCAGATGTGTGGTCATGCCACATGCACACACTAACATGGACATTCAGTTTAACTCAGGAGAAATTGGCTACAATTCCACACTTGACTAATTAATTTTTTTTTCAAAATATCATGCCTATATACAACAAGTTGCACATTTGTGCTTGTTGCTTTTTTAATGCCTCTTAGTATATTTCAGTTTTTGAACAAGGGCAGATTGTTAATTTCAAACGTTCAGTTGTTAAACATACAAAATAGTGTTGTGTTTTTACTTGTTTGTGCCCAAGATTTATATGTTCGAAAAATTATTAAAAAGCATAAATTCAAAACTATAAAACACCTTGAGACACTGTGATGCACCTTGAACTGTAATCTAACATGGTCTGTTGGCTTGTTTTCTAATACAGAAAAGTAAACTGCTAAGTGAGCATTTAGTCAAGTCAAGTTTGAAAGTGCAAACCCACCTCACTGTGACTTCTGTGCACTCTATAGAAAAAAAAAAAGAGAACGAAATTTATGTGGCAACATGACATTTTTCATTTATGCACTAAAAACAAGGACATAAATCAGCCCTTTAAATCTAAAATGAATGTAAATGACAAAAAAAATCACAGCCTTAAGAGGAAAACAAGATATAGCTTTGGACTGTAAATGTCTGAATTTTGTATTAATATGTACAGTAAATTCTCTAAAAGGTGCCAAAGCTTCCTCAGACCCAAGTTTCCTTAGTTGTGTTCATATTGTCTGACTTAATTGAGACACTTCACTAGCTATATTTAATTTTCCATTTATCACATTTCATTTTAAATCAGTCTAAATTACTCTTCCTCCAATAGAACTAGAGTTATACTTTACTCAATCATGTATTAGATAGGATTTACAAATACAGGGTGTCATTTCTCAAAATGATGAATGGCTTTTTTAACAAAATTAAACTGCAGATGACTTTTAATTAGTTTTGTGGGCACAGTACAAGAACTTTGGAAAGTTCAACTCAAGACACTGAGACTGGTATGTGAGGTGGTATGCTGCTAAGACTGGCATCAGAATAAACTGAGATTAGACCTGAAATGTCTGCGATGTAAAAATATACAGGGTAGTGTTATCAATGACCCAGAAATAGTGGACACCAACAGTATGAGAGAGCATTATTGCTATCATGTGAGTGCTTACCCAAAACATGTATTGACTTGTTTGATAACTTGATTTTATTAACTTCCAGGAAAATAACCCCCTTTTTCATTATACTTAATGTAGGTGGAAATTACAATGGTGTTGCTGGATCATGCTATTGCTAAGTCTTGCATAGTCAAACATATTTCCATGCTTCACCATCATAGTGATGGAGACAATTCAATCCAACGCCATAGAAAAGAGAACTATAACTATAACTATGCATAACTATGGCATTCTACATGTGATCGTGTGTGTGTGTGTGTGTGTGTGTGTGGGGGTGGGGTGTAAATGTATGCTATGTTCTTGCTGGTGGCCTCGAGGCTAGAAATGCAAGCTTGTGACTGGAAGGTTGCCAGTTTGAATCCCCAGACCAGCAGGAGATTTGGGTGGGGAAGGTGAAGGCTACCACCTTTCGCCATCCTCATCATCACCACCGTGGGGCATTGAGCAAGGCTGTTGATGCCAAATGTTCCCCAGGCACTGCACACTGGAATTGGGTACCCACACTACAGACATTGCATGATTCAGTCCAACCCCTCCAGGATGGCACATCAATACATGCCATTGCCAAAAAAGTTATCGTCTGGCTCTTGAAGAGGGTGGACGCTTTTCTCCTCCTCTCCTCTCCTCTCCTGAAGCTTCTCCAGCTTACCAGTGTCCTGTCTTGTGTGTCTGCTTTTTTGAGCATTTTCCACATTGCTCTCTCAACCTAAATCACCATGGAATTGATCAGTTGGACCCTCAATGTAATTGACTTTTTCTTTTTTTTTTTCACTAGGAAAATGGGCTCGGGGGAACCTGCCTGTCCTGATGGGATGTATGCTGGTGCACAGCATATGCAGGTACATTAGAGATTCCTGGGATAAGCAGAAAGTAATCTGCCTCACACTGATGTCCATTGAGGATATTGAAGACATACATATTCGGAACTATGATAACAGGACTTCTGCTGATTGGATGGGCGTTGCCCTGGTGAATCGATCAATTAAGAAGATGGGGGCAGTCATTCAAAGCCCCCAGAAGCTGCCCCTGTTGATTGACCAGTTGGGTTGAGCCAGAGGCGGTCCTGGCTAGATTTGTGCACTGGACAACCCCCCCCCCCCCAGCCCCACAAAAAAGGATTTGCCCCC
>JAQQAE010009042.1:0-14827 GCA_029823295.1 Pseudamia nigra
GCAGGGCAGTGGGAATGTAGCCCAGCCCCATATAAATGTCAATAAATAACGTAAATCTCATTTTTGACTCTGCCTATTTATGTGTTGGTATCGGTAACATAAGGAATTTGCAAGCATCTGGATGCAAGATAGTGGGTTTGTTTTTTATTCAGCACATTCAGAAGTTAATGACAAAAACAGTCATAACAGTACCTCTAATAGTGAAATGCTGATGAATTCCCTGTGCTTTAGGTTCGTGACTAAACAATAGTCATTCAGTAGATGTGTAAAGTGCAGGCGAAGGATAGTGATAATGTTAATTAGGCAAAATAATACGGTACATATATATATATATATAGATTCCTTACTCCTCCTTTGAGTATATGACATTAAAGTTAATTCTGTCACAGGTATGGAGGAAATTTACTCTGACACATGCTAATTTGACTTTCACTTGTACAGTAGTTTTACAGTAAGTGTGGATTATCTCTCATTTTTATACCTGTGAACTGTTGGAGCATTTCAGGTCATCTGTCTATCAATAAAACCCATTTTCACAGACATGATATCCAGAGGTGGGTACTCAAGTACATTTACTCCTTTAACATGCACTTCAGTAGTTTTTTTCCATAAATGTACTTCTGAGTGCACTTGTTTTGCAGAATAATTTTTACTCAGTTATATTTGTAATGAAAAAAAATGGACATCTAGTCTAGTTACGTTTTTCTGTGCCTCAAACAGCAGGAGTAAAAAAAAAAAAAACGAAAACGAAAAAACAAAATAATCAATTACATTACAAAAAACTGCACAAAAATAATAAATAAAACTATTAAAATGATAATTTTGCAACAAAATGAGCAAAAATATACAAAAATAACCACAAAAAGGAAAAAATAGCAAAAAAAAATAAGCTAATAAAGAAAACGAATAAAACTCAACAAAGCAGGCACATAAATTGTAAACTTATATATAATCAAGAAACAATATAATCAAGAAACTGAACAAAAGTGTAAAAAAGCAGCAATGAGTAAAAATGACCAAAATAATAAGATTAACAAAAATGTACAAAAAAAGATAAAATTAGAAAAATTCCAACTCAAACAATGGCATTTGTAAACACAACGAAAATGGTTAAAATGATCAAATTAACCATAGAAATTAACAAAAATGACCAAATTACCTGTTTGAAGACAATATGTGAGTTGTAATAAATTCCATGTTATTGTTGAATAGTTTTTGATCTGATACCTTACTCAAGTACTTATGCTTACGAGTATTTCTACTTCTACTGGAGTCATCAGGATTACAGAGTAACAGTACTTTTACTCGCGTATTGTTTCTGCGTACTCTAGCCACCACTCAGGAATGTCTTAAGGGATTGTCTTCACATGTGGCACAAATGTTCACTTGGATTTACAGATGAAGAATTACAAGTCAGTCACTGCTCCCCACCATCACACATGTCACACAGATTACCATCAGAGCCCGGAATTTAATAGCAGGCCCTTTTTGTTTATAGGTTTTCATTCCAGGTTTTTCTCTATCTCTTTAGTTACATAAGTATGACTCACATACAGTACCATAATTTACACGTCAGATCACACCACACTAAAATGAATTTGCCTTTGTGCCACAGGGCTTAAGTCAACACCGGAATCCCACAGACCCTCTAGATATACTGTATCTATTCCTGATGTTTGTTTTTCACAACTGTTCAGGCATAACAAGTCACACCTTCAAAATTTTCGTTTGTTGAACAAAGAAGCTGTTTTTGCCCTCGGCTGAAATGGAAATCAACAGCTAAACAGTCACTTTTTACGAGAAGGTATCATGTTATGTGTATGTTATGTATAATGACACATACAGTAACTCAAGGATATTTGTTTGACGTGAAGAAAAGCAAAGACCATTTATTGCTTAAACTGTCAAAACTTTATAAGTGGATGGAACCAACTGTGTTTTTTGGTCCAAAAAGTTTCGAGGAGTGGATGTGGATGGACTTCCCACTCCAATTACATACTAACTAGTTTTATAATTCTGTGCAACAACCCCATTGTCAAAAACAGAAATATTTGGTGATCACAGCCCAAGTCCATACCTCTGGTAAGTCTATTTCAAAGACAATACTGTTGGAACAAAAATAGATAAAGCTGACAAAACAGAGTGTCATTGTAAAATAGAATTTATGAGGGACTTTTACACTTAGGTAAAAATACACAGTAAAAATGAAGAGATTTAGGAAGAAAACAGGTCACAGGTGGTAGGAATTTTATCAAACAGAGCAAAAACAAGCCTTGTATTTAGCAAATAAATAAATCAAAGTGTGATTGTTTGACTTCAGAGACAGAAGAATGCATCAGTCTAACATGTAATCTAAAGCATTAATGCACTCCAGACTGCTCCGTAGTCAACAGTTAACACCCATTCATGGAATGAAACATTTGGGTTTGCCTTTAATATATTCATTTTCTACACATGCCTGAGTTCAGTTAACAGTCAGGAGAAAAGCATTGCAGGAACAGGAAGTCAATAATGCCTGTATCCCCCTCAGGGTGCATATTACCATTGTTGTGAGCCAGGTTAATGTACTTCAAACAAGGTTTATTATATACTGCAGATGCACAATAGTGAGGTGAGGAGTGTAACAGGCGTGTGCAGTCAGTGAGAAAGGAAGCTGATCACTTCTGTCGACCTTGTTAGTGATAGTACAGTGGAATGACTCAGCTGTAACAGAAAAGTACGTGTGAAATACTGCGACTGCTATCGTAGATTTTCCATCACCGTCTAAAGACACGAGAAACAAGGTGGCATTTTCCTTTAAATTGCTGGAGAGTCACGTACATGTTCTGTGAAAATGATTTTGAAATTATTGACTTGTAAATACGTATGTGTCACTGAGCTGATTCTACTCCGTGGTGCCAGGAACATAACTCTGGCAGAGAAAAATTAAATAGCATATTCATTGTGCAGCAGCTAGTAACTGCACTGTCTGGCCAAATAAAGTCACAACATGGATTTAACAAAGTAGTTCACAGCCTTCCATTGGATAATTACCGCCGTGATTAATATGCTTCAGCTGCAACACATTATTTAGCGCTAAATGATGCAGGGAGTAGCTTTTAATTTCTTCTATCTTCTTCCATCAATGGATATTTTCTTCCAAAATGATAATACGGGGATCCACGGGGCTCAAATGGTGAAAGAAGAACATGTTGCATCATTTTCACACAAGGACTGGCCAGACTCAAACCCCATTGAGAATACTTGGGATGTGCTGGAGCAGACTTTGCAATGCATTCCAGCCTGCTGTCAATACAAGTACTTGGCAAAACATTGTTGCATCTCTAGACAGAAATAAATAATATTACATAAGCTTATTGAAGTTATGCCATGTTGAAATCACATCTTGAGTTTGTCCAGTTAAATAGTCACAGTCACTGGACCAAACAATGATGCAATGGTACATTTCTGTAAACCAAGGAACTGTGCAAAGGTATATTTTTTCTGGATATTGGTTAAAGTGTTGAAATTAATTAATTTACCGATGGTTAGAGTTTGGCACTTGTTCAGGTCAAGCAAAATTCACCAAGGCTTTGTGAAATGGTTCAGCGTGTTGTGATGTAAATCTGTTGTTTCACAGCACAACACACTCTTGCGTATTGAATTTGTCGATGATTTCATTAGACTCCATTTCTAATCTAACAGTATTGCTTCACACTGTTGCTGCAGCACAGGCCAAAAGTGAGGCTTGGCATTGCAGCGAGCATAAAACAAAGATGGTCAGCTTACATAGATATAGGCAACAAAGTTAATTGTTACTTCAGATATTGAGTAGGTTATTGCACAACACGGATGCAGCTGCAAACTTGTGTTTATCCAGCACATACTGTACACAGTTCTGGTTTTAATAGACTTTATTCTGTTTTAAGAAGGGAATTTCAATTTGATATATAAACTAGAGCTATGTTTAATATAATATTTTTGGTACTTTTCTTCCCTGTAACCTTTGTCATAAATTCGCATGGAGCAACTGTAAACAAAACAGTTTTTTCTGGGATGAATAAAGTATTTCTGATTTCTCATAAGCACACAAGAGCATGCAAATCTTATATACTGTATCTCATTGCTTCTGATTAAAAACCTTTGTCTCATTAGGTGATATTAAATAATTCCATTATGTTATTAATACGGTAAAAAAATCATAAATATGTGAAAAATCAATTCTGTGGCCTTTAAAACACTCTCCCCAGATGGATTTATGCTCTATCGCTTATCAAGTGTTTCAAAATTACTTAGGATGCGTACAGTTTCAGTATCAATACTGTTAATGAGTAGGACCCATCAAACAGGGAAGATGCAAAAATATAATGAATATATGCAATTCAGAGTATACAGCTCTGGCTCATCTTCTGGATCAGCATAAAATTGATTATGCTAATGGTGGTAATGTGCCTTTTTCTGGAAGAAATAGCTGCCTTCATCAGCATGGAAGTACTATCTCCCAACAATGAAGTTGTTTTTTTTATTTTATTTTATTTTTGCATTATTGTAGTCTTCAGGTTCAGGACATGTTCAAGGAGGTGTAAAATTTGCAAGTACAAATTCTGCAGAATTTCATAGTGGTCTAGAATTTTAGTAGCAGATCTTACTGCACTACTCTTACAAAGGCAAAGGCATTAAAGGACTAACATGTAGCATTTGTACTTTGAAATACTTAAAAGTAACCTAAAATTATCATTAAAATGGCTTAATATTGTGCACATAATGCTGTTATGTACACAACACATCCACTAGCAGGCAGTGTGGAGTTCAGACTGTTACATTGGATTCTCTCTGAAAATACTGAGCGAAAATGTTTTTTGTCATGAGTCATTACGTCTCAAACATTTTATTTGTTCCCTCTAATAAGTGACCTGGTCCATCTTTAACTTTTTACTCTGTTATTAAGATATTACAGCAAAAAACCCGACAAATGACTGCTGTGCTGGGGTTTGATTACATGTTGTTATGGTAACGCGTCACACTGAGTCGGACCTTCATATTTGTGTTTATTCAATATTGACATACAGTGGATATAAAAAAAGTCTGCACACCCCTGTTCAAATGCCAGGTTTTTGTGATGTAAAAAATTGACACCAACGTAAATAATTTCACAACTTTTTCCACCTTTAATGTGACCTATAACCTGTGCAACGCAATTTTATATCTTCTGTAGTTTTACCTGAGTTACGCTCCACTGCAGTTGTGGATAAGTGTTTACACTAACAACACCGTGATATGACTTTGGTGAAGTTTTAGCGTGTCTGTAGGCAGGTCGTTAGCTTCCACGATGCTCCGCCGTACGTCCAGATGTGGCTACATCCTGTTTTTGTCTCCAAGATGAAACTAATATATACAGTCTATGGCACAGACTCTCCTCAAAAAGTTGAGCCATTTCCGTTCATCTTTCAGTGTTTTATGTTGTGTTCTGTTCTTCTTCTATTCTTTCATGAGCTGTACTGTGCGAGAGCGCCCCCACAATTTCCGGTGGCACTGCACTGTTTTCTACATTAAGGACGGATGCGGAAACCCCTCAAAAACGTACCAAACTTTAACGTAATGCACGCTGAGGCCAGAGGGAACGCCGTATGTGGGCTTAACGTAGAGTATAAATGCGCCTTAAGACAGCCAGTCCCGCTAGCCACTTTGGTGGATTGTAGTTTTCTGAAATAATATGTAATGTATATTATATATTTGCTGATTGGTTCATTGTCTGCATACAGTGTATACTCATTAGTCCATTCATGAAGCCTTCTTAAACAAGGAATCCCTGTGTAGAGTACGGTGCAGATTTGCACCAGGTTGAGAATGGCCGGTATTTACTGCTGTACTCACACTACAAACGTTTTGCTGAAGCGGGATTGTCCCCACTCCCCCTGCTGGTCCACTACCATACTGACGCTCCAAATGGGCTGAGGCACAGATACAGCTGTACGCGGTAGATTTTGTCACCATACCACATATACAGTACTTTAATTACTTTGTGGCTTATGTTTGACTTGTAGACCATGGTCATTTATACCACAACTGGTCATAGCTGTAACCATATAAGGAATCATGGCCATATTCGGAGTTATTACAAAATTTCAGTTTTGTGAGATGTTTTCGCAGGTCTGTGTATTTTTTAATTTTCCTTGTAATATTACATTGTAGTATATCCTAATCTGAGAGAGAGACAAAGAGAGAAAAGGGAAAGGAATTGTCATTTAATGCACCAGATTTAGTAAGACACCAAAAAGAAACAAATATGGATAGAAAAAAATGAGAAAATCTAAAATGTGGATGAGGCTTTGGCGCTTTTACAACACCTGAGCGAGGGGAAAGGCCTCAGATGTTTGTGAATGGGACTGGGCTGAAGAAACAGATTCTGAGCCTGAACCTCCATGATCTGTCCCATGGCATGTCTTTTACCACGTACACTCCAGGTAGGGAGGGCCACTACACACACATTATTTTGTGGATACTAATTGATTTAGTGTATGAAATTACCCTCATGAACAAAGAATTATCATCGACTCCCATAAATCTCACAACAATGAGACACTGCGGGTGCTCATGGTAGCGGCTGGTGTCCGTCCAGCACCACAGGTGGAGTAGTAACAGATCTATGAATATTATTAGAATCCCAAACACGAACAGAAAGTAAGCAATGATGAAAATAATGACAATGTCAATCCAGTAACATACAATGAAGACAGAGAGCTTTTGGCCAGGCTGTGTGTAGGTTTTGGCATGTGTGTCAGGTTTATGACAAGTCCAACCAGGCGGAGCTATATCATGTTTCATGTATTTTGTTATTCACTGATTTTGTTCAGATATGTTCTGAATAATATGTTTCATGTGTCTCAGAGGGAAATATTTTCTACATCACGATGCATACAACTCATATATTTCAATCAATCAATAAATGGTTTCTAAGTATCTAACAGTAACATTACACAACTCCACCACCCCCAGCCCCCCGTCCCATGTAGATGCATACACACAAAATATGAAGCAGATGAAAGGTTAGCACACATTTTTCCACCTGAAGAACTGCTTTCTATACCCAAACAATGAAATTATACCTGACGGTCTGGGAGCCCACCGCAATGCATGTGGAGGTGCTAGAATGCTGGCAGTTCTAGTGTTAAAGATACATTTCCAAAAATGAAATTTTGGCTAGTGAAAATTCTGAGTGGCTAGTCCCCTTGGAAAATTACTAGCAACAGTGGCTGGTGAGCCAAAAAGTTAATGTCAAGCCCTGCACATGACATTTATGTTTATTGTGTTAGGTCAGTTGCATTACAGCTGATTAGCTCACCTTTTGTTGATAGATAGTTCAGACCAAAGTGGCAGTTCTGACCTTGTTGAGACGACACACAGCTGGGCTTTCGTGCAGCTATTACCAGTTTAAATCATACGGAACAAACAGAGGTAGATTTTTGTTTTACTTATTTTCTTGGCAGCAAAAATGTTAAGCTAATGGAGCTATGAAATAGGCCAATCAGCTGAAGTGGTATGTGAACATTACAAGACACAGGGTTATTTTGACTCACTGAGTTTGTGGTTGAAGGGGAAACTTTGACGTTACACAGATATACCCCCTCTTTAGTGGCAGTTTCAGTAGCTGTGAGAACGTTGTGGTCCGTTGATAGTCAAATACATCAGTGTTACAGTACATACTGAGTAATCCCTTTAACGTACAGTAACTATGGTTCACTAAACTGGCTATAACGTGGCACGGGAGCAACAGACAAACCTGCACATTCCTGATATAAACCCAGACTGAAGTTGTCTAGTGGAGACTCCTTACTTTGTTTTGAAGTGTTAAGAACGGATATTACACTCTATTGTATTTCCTTTACCCTGATCTCACTACTTGGTGCAGTGGCCCAGTGGAGTCTTCCGGGGTCACCCACCCCACTCAGGATCTAAAGTCCAGACGGGGCTTTTAGGCCATCATGCTCAGCTGAGAGGCCTGGCCTTCATTAATACTGCAAGAGAATAAAGTAGGCTAGTGTTGAAAGACAAGGGCGCTGAGGCCTAATCAACCGTCACTGTGCTCCAAATGCTCAAACAAGGAAAGGTATCAGGAATGTAGAAATACACTTTACCATAGCTGGTAAATAAATGATGAGGAATATGTGGCTTATTATACTTTCTACAGCAATTTATAAAGGTAAACTAGATAAATATATCTGCTAATGCATCATGAAATGTCAGTCAGTGAAAACCCCCACTGTTCCAGCCCTGTTCACATGTAACTAAACTCTTGTTATTTCAACAAATCACTAAGTGGTCTCAGACATTCAGTGTGTGATTTTGAAAGGCATCTAGTGAAGCTGCAACAGAAATACCCCTCACATTCTTCTAGAGCTAAAAATATGAAACACCCTCATTAGACCCAGTGTTTGGTTTTTCTGTTGTGTCCATTCTGGGTGTTTCACTTAAGAGATGATGAGCTCAGTTACAGTATATCATACATGGAGAGTGATGAACTCAGTGACATACTCCTTTTGTAGATTTACAAAGTAAATGAGTAAGAAATGCAAAATAAAGGTGCACATGAAAAAAATTGATGTCCTCAACACTTGATATTTTCAGCGTCTGTTTAGCTGTTGTGTGGGAAAGAGTAATGAAATAGTGATACTGTACACTTAGGGAAGGAAGAATAATGGTGACTGAAATGTATGTCCTGTGAGCCAGATTTTAAAAACTTATACTTAATGTAACTACAAAATGTCAAAAATAGATACGATCAGAATACAGTTAAGCTATATTATTATCTTCTGTTATTGTTTCCTGTTTTACGTCACTTTCCTCATCTGTCCTTCATTTACTTCCTGTTTTTGTAGTTATTTCTGTCTCTCTTGTGTCTATTCTTTCCCATTTGAATGCATCACTCTGCACCTTTCTCTGATTCAATTCCCAAACTTAATTTTGGCCTATGGTTCCACAGTGTTTCAGAGCCTGGAACTTTACTTCTCAACTCAAACCATAAATATACTCAAGGGATTTAATAAGATACCACTTTATTTTTTACCCAATTTGGGAAGAGCTGTTCTCAATTTATAAAACTAGTTGGACAAATGTATGTATGGTTGCCTTTATAATAATTCCCAACATGTGGGTTTTGGTCACAACTGACTGATTACTGTGACTTATTCTGTGTCACAAAAAGTTTTTTTAAGAAAGTCTTCACTATTGTTTTGTGTAATCAATCTCAAATGACTACTACTCTGACAAACACTATTTTAGAGATCTAGATTCAAAGCATAGAGCTCAAAAGACAAAACAGTGACCCTGCAACCTAATTAAATATGCAAATTAGGTCCGGTCATCATGGTAGTCCTCCCCCCAGTGGGAGTACTCGTGTAAAGTTTGGTCACTCTGAGCCCTAAGTTTGCACATACAGTATGAACATATGCAAGGTTTGTAAGTGGGATACCAAACTTTCAGACCTTACCAATCTTCAAGGTCAAGGTCAGGTCGTTTGGTACACTGCAGGGTGTCCCCCGAGGTGTAGGAGGCACATATAAAATTTCAGAGCCCCAGGTCCACAGACGGAAGTGCAGACGGACGGACGTGCGGTCTCTGTTTCTACATCTCCTTCCAGGCCTGTTGGCGTCGGTCGGGGATAAAAATGCACCACAGCTCCGGAGAAAATGAAATCTGAAAGAATACCACGACTGAGGAACCCAGTGCAAAGAAGAGCAAAAAGTACTGTGGGCTGGATGTGGTTCCATGTTATCATATTATCATATGCATTGTCCTGTGTCAGTGATGGGTCCTTGATTGGAATAGTTAATTTAAAAAAAAACTGACAAGGTTCAAGGTGTGTTCCAGGAAACCTGAACACACCAGTACAAGACCATAGTTCATTTGGTGGAAAGGGTTGCAGTTTTTGTCTTTTATGTCTTCTACCCTTTTCCACTTCTTTGTCCCTGAGTAATATTCAACTCCTCACCCAACCTGCAGTTTCCTCTGGCTCTATCTCTACAAACGCCCACCTGTTTCCCATTTAGTAATTATACAAACCACACACCTTTTTTTGTGAGCATCAGTCCTTGTGTTCCTTCTGTGTTTTTGGACACTGTGTTTCACTCTGATTCAACGTGCAATTTTATTTTTTGTTTCACTTAAAGCACTTTTTCATGTTTAGGGACAGACCCGGGCTTGATTTAAGAGTGTGCCAAAGATATGACAAAACTAATATGTAAAGGTAACATGTTGTGTAAAAGCATTTTCATTTTGGAGGTTATATAAAGACTACACTGTAAAACAAAAGCTGTAAAAAATGACCTTGCATAACACGCTTACACAAAAGAACGGACTGCAAGCAAGAGGAGCCAGATTGAACTTTCTCAACCTGTAACGTAGCAATTCAAAATCAACTGACCATTTTCACAGCAGACGTTTCGATCAGTCCCAGCAGGTAAAAACACTACTGAGCCCACTTACATGACTAGTAAAAATCATTTTCCAAATTCTGAAGTTCAGGAGATCAGATTATTCACATAATCATGTAAACAGCATAATGTCTTTGTGCGTGTACATCCATTATTCGGATTTATTTTGTTATTTTACATCTGTGCATCTTTAAAAAATATGCAAAACTTAAATGACTTTTTTTAGGAAGGAGTGGAGGAAGGCCTATCACACCAAGACCAAGGGCAGATGCTTGCCTGCTGTCATTTTCTCCCCATGGAGGATAAACAAAGGAAATAGCAGCAGTGTGCAGCCTATTTTGCAGGCCTGTTATTTCCTACATTAGAAGAGCTAATGCAAAGATCATAGGCATCACCATAATAAATCAAGTAAGGGGAAGTTTGAGTCTTAAAGTTGTACATTCTCCGAAACAAACCTGATGATGGACTGACATGTGTAAACCAGGGTTTTTGAGTATGGCATTTGTGAAAAGCATGTAAAAATAAACATCAGATCCAATTATTATAATTTGATTATTCTCAGATGTTTATGGTCGTGTAAACAGGCTCAGTGATTCTAACCACTCTAATGAGGAATCGGTTATTTGTCAGTATCTTAGAAATCCAGGTCACGGGGCCAAAATGATCAAACCAAAACCTGATGAAGTGAAGTAGTGAAATCAAATCAGCCAAAGCGAATTAAACTAATCACACCAGTGTATTTTGCCCCATACCAAGTTAAAATTCCAGTTGTGTGTGATTAGTTCAACAGCAGACCAGTAGCAATGTAAGCAAAACTGGCCACAAAGAATGCATCATTCCATCTTCAGTGCATCCAAACTAATTCCAAAGGACAGAAATGTGGAACAGTTAACTTCTGCTGTCCTGAGTCAAATGGTAAGATATGAGACCTTTAATCCACACACATGATCATTTCAAGTCATTTTGCCACCTGAACCATACTCTTGCATGAGTCTGAATGCAAACTTCAATGTTTGAATTTGAATTTTATAAATCCAATCATGCATTCATATATTTATCCCATCTACCTTCTGTCTATTTAGTCAAAATATCACAGAGCTTTCAATTACATATTGTCTGACTCTGGCACAAAAATCAAAGCACAATTCAGACAGAATTACATTTATTGCAGAGCATAATTGGATTTGCACTTCAGACTAGCTCGTTCATGTTGAGTCTTGGCCAGTTATTTTAAGGGTCACCTGCAAAGCAAGGACACCTGAGCACAGCGTTGTGGTGACCACCGGTTCATCTTTATCCTTTAATGGACTACCACCGGGTTCTACCTGGCTATTGTATTTTTTTATATTATTTGGAGACAGAAGGAGGAGAATGCAACCTTCACCTCACAGTCAAAGAGATATTACCTTTATTTCAATTATAAAATACGCTGCATATGACTGACTTTGAACACAGCAGGGCCTTGGAGCCCTGCGCTGTTTTTGTTCATTATGCTGTGGCGCCTCAGCGAAGGCCTACAGTGCACAATAACAGACCAATGAACGGTGCACATCCTGTATTGATTTGTTTGCTGAATATGAGAGTGAATTTTCAGATGTATTTATAATGGCCTTATTAAAGCCCTCTTTGATCTAAAGAATACAACAATAACAGAACTGTCTATGTTGTTTGCAGCCATGGCAAAAAAATGGCAACATTAATTGGAGTTTTTCAGGAGTATTCAGTTATTTTTCCTTTGAATCATAAATGTAATCATTTTCTCCGTTTGGGTGGGAGGGGTCTGGTGCAGTCATTCTTTTATATCGCTAATAAAAAGCTGTCCATCCACCAGAAGAACTCATTGTCTCTCTGTTTTTATATAAATTAAATATTCTATTTGAAATACAGGCAGCTTTAATTATTGACGCTGACAGTACATTTGACTTTGAAAAACACAGCTGTTGACATTGGATAAAAACAGTACAGTGGGGTTTTTTATATGGTCAGCTCTTGTGTGATGAAGACATTATTTGGAGGTGACTCTCATCTGTTGTAAGAGTTACTGAAGCGGGTGAACACAAAGACAAGTGATCTGATGAATTGGTGATTAATCTGAGGGTTTTTTTATAAGTAAAGATAAGGATCAACCCTATCTGTGCTTGTTTTTTAAATGATGTTCAAGTAGAATGAGGCGAACGAACAAATAAAAAAGACAATATCAAGTGAACCTCAAGGCACACTTGATGTCACATAATTTGCTGGGGGAAAAAAATAAATTGCTAGTTCAAGTGGTGCTAAATTCAAATCAGAAATAAAGAGGAAATCATTTTGAATAATATTTACAAGACAATAACTGACAAGGACAAGCACAGTGAATGGCTGTTATACACAATGAGATACTTCAGCTGCACAAACCTGCTTTAGGATTTGGACCATTTATTAAAGTTTGTGTGCGTCAGCCAAGGACATCACATCACTGTAGATTTTAAGCAAAACGTTGTAGTCCTTATTCTTTCAAAAAAACAGGCAGATAAGTAATGATGGAACCTGTTAAACGTGGCCGCTGCTGCCGTGCCCGTGTTGTGGAGGCAACGCTGCTCCGAGCCTGTGGTTTTCTTTTTGCTCTCAAGTTACTCACAAGCCAGGAACTCTTAAGATTCTAAATATATGCATTTGCTGATTATTGACTGTTTTGAGGGGAAAAAATCGTCCAAGCACGACTTTGTAGAATAATCAGGATTTTTTTTTCCAGTTGTAACTAAACCTGCCTTCAATTTCTAACACTTCTGAGATTATTCCAACTGAGTATGAGCATGGTTCACATGTGATGCTGTTGGGATTTGATAAAACACCACTGCATTTATTTGTTAAATCACAGGTGACCACTCATATATTCTTCCTTATTTCCTTTTAATGAGCATCCTAACTTAATCAGTTACTAAACAACAATGTTTCTTCTGATTGTTGCTTACGTGTACTGGTTTAGTGTACTGGTTTTACATTTTTACATGTACTGGTCTACACTGTGTGCACAATTATTAGGCAAGTTGTATTTTTGAGGATTAATTGCATTATTGTACAACTACAGTGCTTTTGGACAATCCAAAATGCCTCAGACGTGAATATTTAAGAACGTAAAAGTGAGGTTTTGGCTTTCATAGGAGAATTTCTATGTGTGCACAATTATTTGGCAGCTATTAGTGTGCCGAATTATTATGCAACTAAATGAAAAACAGAAATTTTCCCATCTCATTTTTTTCTTTTCATCTGTTAAACTGAGAATAATAAACACCTCATAATTTACAAATAATCATTTTTGACATTTCTAAAAAAATATTAGTGACTAATATAGCCACCCTTGTTTTCAATGAGTTATAAGCCTTTCATTCATGGAATCTGTCATTTTGTTGATGTGTTAGCAATCAACTTTTTGTGCAGCGATAACCACAGCCTCCCAGACGCTGTTCACAGACATGTACTGTTTTCTTTCACTGTAAAATTTAAGAAGGGCCCACAAGTTCTCTAAAGAGCTTTGGTCAGGTGAGGGTTAGGATTAGCCATGCCAGTACCCCACCTCCACCATGCTGGCATCGAAGTCGCAGTGGAAGTCTGTGCCCGTTACTGATCCAGCTGTGGGCCCAACCATCTGATCCATCAAGGGTCACGCTCATCTCGTCAGTCCATGAAACCTTTGAAAAATCTGTCTTGTTCAGTGGTGGTGAGGTTTTGGTCTTTTTTACCTTACGGCCACGTCTCTGAGCACTGAACACCTTGTACTTCTGGACGCTCCTGGTAGGTTGCAGTTCTGGAATATGACAGCACTACGGGATAATGGGTTACTGGTGACTTCATGTTTCTTGCAACCCTGTTGACTGTCTGCAACAAAACGTTTGATGGCTCTGTAGTTTGATGGTTCTGTGATCCAATATCTTCAAGAGTGCTGCATCCCTCTGAAAGACTTTTTGCAATTTTTGACTTTTCAGAGTCTGTTAAATCTCTTTTCTGGCCCATTTTGCCTGAAGAAAAGAAGGTGCCTAGTAATTGTGCACACCTTGATATAGGGTGCTGATCTCCTTAGGACACATGCCCTCTCATTACACATATAGGTACACATCACCTGATACGCTGAAATCCAAAAATCATTTAAGTTTATACAGCTTGGAGTTGCCAGATATGTATAAAAGTGATGATTTGGTCAAAATACTCACCTTGCCTAATTATTGTGCATACAGTGTATTGCGTGTGTCAGTAGTATCTACTGCTGTGATGGTGCAGGGTCGGAACCTGTTCTATAAGGTTCCTGATTTCTGGTTGTTACATGTGGTCGACCGGGTCCTGGTTAGTCTGCAGTTGCTCCTCTGGACAAATAACGCTGGTGTAAGCACACTATTGTGTAGTGATGGACACTTACTGCTGTGGTAACGTGTCAGGTGGTGGTG
>JAQQAE010009043.1:0-14827 GCA_029823295.1 Pseudamia nigra
CAAACACACACATTCAGTGCCAGACATCCTCACCTGTCCAGACAGACAGTTGTCTCTCTCACTCTGTGGGTGTAAAGTTTTCTCTGCAGCTGTCTCTTCAGACAAACAAGCATACTCACACGCTCTGTATCACACCTTCCAGATTCCATGAGAATTCCAGTAAGGCAAGCCAGCAGGGTCAGATAAGCCTCAGTGAAAACTCTGGACAAGGAAAAAGAATCAGCATTGTCTCCTAAACATGTAGCCTCTCCATCACTGCTCAGTAAACACAGGCCTGTGGTCACTGCATGATAGGAGCAATTACCAGTGTTTTCAATTACACGTGAAGGAAGGAAAAATAAAGCTCCACACGGTTGTTAATTTGTACTAGAAGAACAAAGCTGTTGTGAATGCATGGATATCAGATAGTGAAGCTCTGGCTCATTTTCACATGCTTTTACCTGCAGCTGTAGTGCGACATAGGTCAGAACATCACTTGCTTTCTTGCAGTGGAAACATCGAGGACTTACAGTGGTTCTGCAATGTTTGTGAGCCCCTTAGAATTGTATATATTTCTGCATAAATATGAGCGAAAACAATCATTGGATTTTCACAGAAGTGCATAAGAAAATTCCAACTAGGTTATTCAGCCACAAGGTATGTGCTAAAAGGCAGCTACCACAAGCAAAATTTTGAGTGATGTGTAACAAGTCTTTTCTTGTTTCAAGCAGACTGGGTTGTCAATGAGTATATCAAGTTTAAAGTAAAATGGTGCAGCAGCACCGATCCCAAAAGGTAGCCAGGATGGAGATATGCCACCCACTTGAGCAGCAATAAGGACAACTAAACATTTCTGTTCACTGGTTACCAGTCATACACTTTGGCCTGCAGTCATTTTAGCTCAGTCCTCCAAAGTGAACTGCTTCAAATCTGCGATGCTGATAGTTTTTCCCACTTTTAACTGCTCACTTCATGTCCTTCCTTAACAATTGGATTGAGGTCAGGCCTTTGACTTGGCTGTTCCAACACATTAAATATTTTAAGTATTCCCTGCTAGAATGGCTTGTGTTTAAAATTTCTGTTTTGCTGTACAGCCCTGTACTCTTTTTTTCCTTTAGAATTCACTTGTATAATTCAAAATTCTTTTTTTACAAATTTTCGCAGGCTTAGGCCTTTTAGTGTTAAGGCAAGCCATGCTGACTCAGATGCAGAAAAACACCCACACCATGATACTATCAAGATGTTTCACAGATGCTACAAGGTTCTTATGCAGTGGTATCTTTTCTACAAATATAGCACCTGTTATTTAAACCAAAAAGCTCTATTTTTGGTCTCATTCATCCACAAAACATCTTGTAGCTTGTCCACATAATTTTTACTAATGTGCGGATGGGCAGAAATGTTCTCCTTGTAGAGGAGAGGCAGGTAGTGCTTGCCATCATGAATGACACCATGGATTCTGAATTATACCTGCAATTTCTTAAGGAAAATGTCAAGGAAACATCTGTAAACTGAATCTCAACAAAACTTGCAGCAAGTTGTGCTGTCGTTCTACTACAGAATGGTTAAAGAAGAACAAAGTTAATGTTTTGGAAAGAAAAAGTCCTAACTCTAAGCAAAGGGGAACATTATGGAAGGTTTTAAAATGAGTGCTTCGTGTCAAGAAAACTTACTAACATTGCAGAGTTGCTGTTCTGTTTGGAGAAATGGTAAAATATTTATCCAACACAATGATCAATAGTTATCAGAAAGGGGGTGAAAGCACCCACTGACACCAAAAGTTAACCTACTTTGCCACTTATTCATTTGTAAAATACTGAATAATTTTCCTCAATAAAAGACCAAGTATGATATTATTGTCTCATTAGTTTAAATAGGTTCTCATTATCTATTTTTAGTAAATCTGTGATGTTTTAGGTTGTACTGTATTTATGCAGAAATATAGAAAATTCTAAGGGGTTTGCAAACCTTCAAGCATCACACTACCTGTTTAAGGTTAAATGGCAACCCCCAGTGAGTAAAGGGGAGCATGGGGGTGGGGGGTAATTGCACAGATTGGGCTGTGAAGACCTGACCCTCATTGAGATTTCTGCGCTCAAAGCAGAACAGAGAAACAGGAGAGACTGAGCTACAGACAAAAAAGAAGAAAGCGTGCGAGAAGGAAGTGGAAGTGCAGAAGAGGATGTAAAATTGAGAGTGGAATTCCTGCCTTTCCCACCAGGCTAATTAAACTTTGACTTTGTTAGGGCGCATTAATTACATCACCCAATTAAAGCTTTGGTTTGGATCCTTCAGCGTTGTTAATGAGCCTCCATCTGAAGAGCAACCAGGGCAATGGGATCTGGATTACTAGCATGAGGCATGTTTTGGGAATGAGTGACAAAGTCAACATACACATTTAAGCTGCTTACGCTCTGGACACACTCAGAATTTTATATATTCACATGTAAACACAACTACCCGTGCATTACATCTTGTCAAAATAGTAATTATATTCAAGCTACCACAATTAGAGAAGAATGAAGACAGTAAACCTCTCCTCATTAAGCCACTTTCATTTTATCTCTTTCTTTCAGTTGCTGTCTCCTCTCTACCTCAGCATGACCTCACCTTCTTACTTTCGTACATACTTATCAGACCCAGGATGCTGTAGGCGCTATATCGTTTTTACTCTGACAAGATCAGAGCTTAGAGGAGCTGCTCAATAATTCATCAGATGACACGCTATAGAGACAACCTGCAAATGTTCTTCTTAGGTTGAGGAGTAAAAGAGATTGGGTGATGACAGATGACCCGGTGTAGCTCAGAGCATGCATTGGGATCAGGCCTCCACTGGTCGATAGGCTGGGGTGTCAGTTATTTGTCAGTATGATACTTTATTGATCTCTCTTTTCTGACCATTGTTCACAAAAGTTTACGCTTCAGGTCATTTTCTGCAAGGACACAATATAAGCTCCTGTGCCAACAATTTGAGGCAGATGAAGCAACAATGAGCTAGACAATGATATATCAGACTAATGTGTCCCACAAAATGCAGCAGATCTCGACTGGTAATTAATGTCTGATGGCCCTCGTCTGCAATTCACACACATTTTTTTTACAGTTTGATATGTAAATAACATCTGACATTGTTGGGACTTAATCATTCAGATAACATTAAGTTCCATTTGACCCTATTTTAAAGCTGGACAGCTGTTGCAGTTAAATAAAACAAATCAGATCACTCATCTATCAGTTTTAATAGATGCATTAAAACATCCCCAGTCCTTGGTGGAATTTATAATCGTTTTTATGTGGAAATATTGTGAAAATGGGGCATAAATATTGTAGTGGTTGTTTTAACTTGCATTTATTCCTTAGAAACTCTGAGGAACCATAATAAATAATGATGTGTCAGTGACTATAAATTGTGTGCATAACAAAGACTAGTCTGTATTCAGATTTAATTCTGGAGCCTCTTTAAAAATCTCTTTTAAAAGTAGTTTACAATAGCAATAAAAGAGCAAAGTATAAGAGGAAGCGTTCAATATAAGAAGGACTGTGGGATTTTAAAAGGATGATTGGTAAATAAACAAGGCTAAAATGCCTTAATACAAATATATTGATATACAGTAATTTAGTATCCATAAAAAATTATCCATATCAGCAAAACTTTTGAATGACTACTATTAACTGTTTCCAAAATGTACATCATTTCACAAATTTAAAAATCTTTCATATCTAATTTTTTTAACAGGAAGGTGACGTTGACATCAGTAAAAGTAAAAATATCGTTACATTATAATTATAATGACTCAAATAGAAACACCCCTCCTAGAATCACCACCTTATCGTGGTGGAGGGTTTTGTGTGCCTGAATGATCCTAGGAGCTATGTTGTGAAGGGTAATTCACCCCTGGTAGGGTCTCCCAAGGCAAACTGATCCTAGGTGAGAGGTCAGACTAAGAGCGATTCAGAAGACCCTTATGACTATGCCTTCTTGTGGGCCCACCACCTGTAGGAAGGCTCGTAAAGGTCCGGTGCTGTGTGGTTTGGGTGGGGATTGGCCTGGGTGGTCCAATCCCCGGTTGTCAAAACTAGCTCCAAATTGGAAGAGGCCCCAGGGAAGACCCAGGACACACTGGAGGGACTATGCCCCTTTTCCACTAGTACCTACTAGTGGGAAAAAGTGGGAAAAGGGAAAAAGTGCCCTTTTCCACTAGATGCTAGTGGACAAGGGCAAGTGTCACGGCTGACCTGGGAATGCCTGGGGGTTCCCCCAGGAGAGGTGGCTGGGGAGAGGGAAGTCGGGGCTTGTCTGTTTAGGCTGCTGCCCCCCACGCACGACCCTGACCAGGATAAGCAGAAGATGATGGATGAATGAAAATAAAAACAGAAATATTGTTAAAAATAAGTACTTCAGTAAAAGTAAAGAAGTCTCTCATTTAAAAAAAACTACCCAAGTAGTGAGTAACCTCATAATGCAGAATGTATTACACCTAAGCATACTGCCTTTAAACACATATTTTGGTCAATTTAGTCTATTTCCGTGATTATTTTTGATCATTTTTTTGTTGATTTTGGTTTCTTATTTTTGTTTGTTTTTGACTTGATTGTTTTGGTTTTTACTAGTGTCATTGCTTAATTTGTTCTCTTTTTGTAATTTTGCTGCTTATCTTGTTTTCTGTTAATTTTTCTTGACCTGTTTGATTAATTTGATCATTCTTGCTTATGTTGTTGCTACTTGTGTTGACTTACTGATCATTGTTTTGATTATGTTGTTCATTTTTTTGTTAATTTACTTATTTCTTATCAAATTTTTTTGCTTATTTTGCTAATTTTTAAAATTTTCTTTGACTGTTTTGCTCAGTTAGAATCATTTCCTTGATTATTTTGTTATTTCTTTGTGATTATTATTGTACAATTTTGCTCCTTTTTTGCTTTGCTTATTCATTTTGATAATTATTTTCTTCATTTTTTAATTTCAACTGTTTTTACTTCTAAATCCAGTCTGAACCAGTTGCTTCTTGGCAATTTATAAGACACATACTCTGCATGCTTTATCATAAGCAGCAGTGGGTAGAATAAACCCAAAAAAGTATTGTTATATTCTAATCATAATGACTCAAGCAGAAAAACTCATAAAAATAAATAGAGTATCTTAGAAAAAAACTACCTGACTAACTAACATAGAATGTATTACTACACTGTTTTGCTCACTTTTGTGGTTATTTTTGTAGATTTTTGCTTAATTTATTCATTTTGATAATTTCCCTGGTTCATTAGTTCATTTTAATATACAGTACAGTATCTTTTTTGGGCGGGGGTGTACCTCCTACTCATATATTTGGAGCAAAATGTAGCTGAGTAAAACTTTTTTTTTCATCACAAATGCAACTGAGTACAAATAAAAAGTATTCTATAAAACTATTCCCCAAAGTGTTTTTTTTTTCTGAAGGAAAAACTACCCAAGCACAGGTAAAGGAGTACACGTACTTGAGTACTAGCCACATCTGATCATAGGCACCAGAGGCTCCAAATGGGAAAGGCTGATATCAGAAGAAAACATCATCTTGTTTATGATTCAAAGGCCTTGAAGGCTTCTGATCATCTATTTGGGACAAATTCAATCTGTTTAGGATGCAATGCTGCGAGAGAAGACACCTCACCATACTAAGGATAAGACATTAAGCTGTACGTAAGAGGGGTTACATTGTTACCACAGCATGTATGAAGGGACATTTTTTCCAGCTGTCCACATTTCATAACTGTATTTTTACAAATTGCAGTATGACTTTAAAACAAGGGAAAGTGTATTATATTCAGACACGTTGGTGAATTTTTCATCTACAGCCTAATAAAAGCTGAATTACAGAATGCTCAAACTCCAAACAACCTTTTTGCTCTAAATGTTTCAGATGATATGAGCAAAACAATGAGACCGGTAGAATAATGATGTTTGTCAGGAGAGTCACATAGACACATTAGTATCCATCTGCCCTGTTCTCATTTGGAATAAATAGAGGGGGATGACTCATACAGGCAGTGCTGTGGAGTTGCATGTGGGTAAAGATAAGGGGGGGGGGGATGTCGTCATTTGGGATAAACATGCTTCTACTGCCTTAGCTGTTTGAATCAAAGGAGTCAAACAAAATCAGGCTGAACAGTTCTCATTTAAATGTCAAAACTATAATGTTATTGAAAGAAAGCGACACCCACATAGTGAAAGCAGGCCTTTTATAATTTTTCATCACTTTTTGGATCAAAGCTGTTCTCACACAGGCCTGGCTGACTGAACCAGCATGAGTCAAACAAGAGTGAGCAGTTGGATGTGAAGCAAAATGGTGGTTTACACCTTATGCCAACGTTGAAAATGGCCCAATATATTTTGATAGTTGACAACAATGTTTTGGGTATCCCCTGTTTTTATACTAGGATGTGGTTCTTGGCAGCTTTCAGCAAAAACATTAGAATTCCCACCTCACAGTAGCAGAGTTCCACCAACCAGACAATCTGCAGGTTATAATTCATCTCTGTCCACACCTGAATGAAGTAGAGCACAGTATTCCAAGTTATTTGTCAGTGCAGTGGGTGATAATACAGGGGTTCTAATTCAATTTATTGTATTACTGAAAGAAAGGCATAATAGGACTTTTTAACCTAATTTTAGGAAAACTGTCATAGTATAAAATACATACCATAAACGCTCAGTACATATAAAAACACTGCAATTTAACATTCCACAAATTCAACTGTCCCGCATTTTTGCATGTACAGTGTTATAGATAATCAGAACAGTATGATAAATCAGCAGTACTGACTGGGCCTTTCCACCTTAAAACTAACTAGAATCCGATCATTCATGAAGCACAGATATAAATTCTTAAACGGGCGACCTGCCAGTCAACACAGCTTACAACCTCACAGTTGTCAAGCTAGTATGTCTGTTCTTTTCTTTCCTGTACTAGATGTTGAAGGAATCTGAAATGCAGGCTGTCTCTCCTCCGTCATCCTGTGGGTAGATAACCTACAACTGCTAGCTCCATAGTAACTACAGCCACAACTGTTTTCAACTCCATGAGCGAGAGCATCAGCTCATGGACCCACAAGGTTGTAAACCGTGTTAATTGTCAGGTCACTTGTCCAAGCATGTCTGGCAAACCACAAAAAACCATAGGCTATGTATTAGGTAGTTTGCCAACACCGTTGACTGGACCTTTAATGTTTAATTAGGTTTGAATGATAATTTTTTTCCTTTGGTGAAATAAAACTGAGTGTTGTCATGTAATTCCAGTTCATTATTACCAGTGACTTCCTTTAGTCTATTTTAAAACATGTATAGCTTTAAATAATGAATAATAATTCATTTTACAGAATAGTAAGTTGACCTTTCAATATAAAATGTAACCATGTCATTATTTTATTCGACTATACAGAAATGTTATCATGAGTGTAACATGAATTCTTGCGTTACTGCTAAAATGATTTTTGTTTTGTTTAATTTTGTTTTGTTTTGGGGACATTAACGTTTTGCCACCAAATTAAGTCCCAAGTCAACAATCCCTCGGCATTCTGAGACATCATGTTCACATGACTGAACAATTGTACATCAACCTTAAAGACAATGTTTCCAAACCATGGTTGCTGGCATCGTGACCCGTGTCTGTTCTCAGGCAGTCCTTCACCTGCCTCTGGGTGTTAACTGAACAATCAGTGCTGCATACAGAGAAAAGAGGGTGCAGTCACAGGGAAGCCACAGCCAATTGAAGCTGTCGATTGGTTTAAACCGTAAATGCAGCCTGCTTAGGTCACACAGCAGGAAATGAAAAGATGGTCCACTTGATAACCACAGTGCTGAGATGTGCTTCACTCTGTGTATGAGGGCCGAGATTCATTTTTTTCTATCAGCCACTGCCTGACAGTCATATGGGAAAATGCCTCCAGGCTTTAGCTCTACCACAGGCACAAGAGGAAAGCAGAGTGGTGTGAGTGATTTGCTGGAATGATCGCCTACTTTTAGATCTCTGCACGCAATCACTAAAAGAAGCGTTGTTGTTTTGTTTTTTTTTTTATACGCACTGCGCTGTAGGTTTCTATAAAGTAAATTTCAAACATAAAACACTAGATATGCAGCGCCCCCGATTCGCCAAAAATAGAGAAGTGTTTACTCAAACAGGACTGTCTACTTGCAAAGTCAGCCACATGCAGTCTAAGTGGGGCACACAGTGAGTGGAGGTAACTCCTCCGTCAGTAATGTGTGGGCTGAACACGAGAAGCAGGTATCAAGCTTGAAATTGCACTTGCAGCATCTCCAGCACCCAGACAGATGGCAAAGTACAGATAGCAACACCACATTTTCATCTGTCACCCTCAGTTGTGCATGTACACAATTTCACTCAACAATCTTGGCGGTCTTGAAAATACTTACATTTTCTTCTATGACTTTTACAAGTTATTTCATAAAACAACATATTTCAATGCACTTAACTTCCAACATCCTACAGTGTTCTGCTGTTCTTTGTTCCTTATATGTGCAACCACACTCTGCTGTCCTCTCACCCTCCAAGGTGAAACACAGCCCTCAAACACAGAGAGAAAGTATAATTGAGAGAAATAACTTGGCCATTGCCATGGAAACTAGCCTTTAGGAGAAAGGATGAAGAATTACTAAGTATTTTCCTTTGCAGCTCTCACATTTTGCTTCATTTCAAGGCCTGTTTCACTGAAGTGTGTTGTTATATTCTATGTTTAGTGGCTTTGTAATCTACTGCATCAACCTCTGTAACAAAGCCTTTGATATTTTTGAGTGAAAATATATGGTTGTGCAACTGACAAAGTTTGTGGGGGGGGTGTCTGAGTCTGGGATACCTAAGTGATGCTGAGCTGACAAACTGGCAAACTGGGTGTTAATAAAATCCCAAAACCTCCCTCCACTGCCCCCCATCATTCATGAACTTCTTGATCCAATCCCTGTGCCACTCAGTCACTCTGATTCACCTCATCTTTTGAACAAAGAGCCACAGTCATGATTTTATGCTGGTGATGTTGGCATTTTTGGTCTTGTTTTACTATTACCTTTCCTTTTTCTCCCCTAAGATGTGTAATAATCTAACCCCCCTGCCATGTCTCTCAATTGTTTCCTTGACTGTGACCCTAACACCACACAGAGAACTGAATTAACATGTAGTGTATGTTCAGATAAAGTGTTTGAACAGTTACTGATATTCTATGTTCTGTTAATGTACAAATATGTTTTAACATTTTACCTCTGTTGAGCTTTCTGATGGAAAATTCCTCCCTGACTGAACTGACTCTTTTTACAACTGCCTTAGTATACACCCAATACTCTGCATTTAATGTAGGTGTTCATTTTACACTGACTGTTTAACTAAAATCTGGCTCTACAGGAATTATCTTTTACTTATGCTAATGGCTGTTGAAGAAAAACATCATTGCCCCATATTTAACTGTGTTTGCTGGGGAAGAGGGCATTTGGGTCTTATGGAAAGTAGCAGTGGTGTTTTACACTGTCTTAGTTTACAGATGATGTGGGCTAGGAATTAGGGGCATCAGTTTCTTGCAGCCTCTCCTCTAAGGGTTTGCATACAGATTAAGCTAATTAGAAATGAGCCATAGAAGATACTATGCCTTAAGGGGGGAAGAATTGAACCATTTCTTCATAAGAGTTTGAAAAAAAAATGCATAAATCAATAACAATTCTATCCAATATGAAACAAAACAGGAGAGGAGGTACAGTAAAGACGGGGTGGGAGTTGTTTATTACTATCCGAGAACAATCTTACACAGCTTTCTTTTTGTAATTTTTTTTTTCATGCAAAAATCATGCGGCCAATTTGTTGATGTAAGTGACCTGAACCTCGTGGTTTGCTATCTTATTTAACCAATCACAGCAGAATCATCTGAGCGCTAGAGCAGTAAGCATAGGTAAGACTAGACAGTTAGCAGTGAAGGATATTGTGTAGTTCAATGTTATTTGTAATCTTTTATCTTGTAGTAGTGAAATAACATGTAGGTCAGCGTTAGGTCAGAGCAGTCAGACACAGGAGCAGGGTAGAAAATGTTCATACATCTTGTATTTTAGTTTAGTTGGTAGACAGCATTAGTCAGTATATTAACTTTTTTTAAATAGAACAGACTAAACTTGTAGAACTAACCTCATGTTAAGTTTTAGTGCTGTTCTAATACTGGTGTTACTGTATTCATTTGAACTGTTTTTCGTTTGATGACCTGTGCGTGGTCTCTCTCAGGTGGGTTCTAACATTGTTTTCCTCCGTTCTCTCTTTCTTGTCCTAGGAGGTGAACTAGTGTTGCCCATAATAACGGTGGATTCCCTAGATCCCCCATCCATCGCCACTCGCTACCCAGTAATCCCCCCACCCCCCACCACTTACCGCCCTTTCCTCACCCTGCTCGAAACTACCAAAGAGTCCCTCCCCTTACCCAATGGTCGGCCCCCCTGTCCCATGGACCAGGAGGACTGCGAGGAGCCCATCGAGGTGTCGGCATATGGCTCAGGGGAGATGACAGAGTCCGATGATGAGGACTATTACAAAAACTCTCCCCTAGTCACCGACAGGACTGTCCTTCCCCCTCCCCCGGCTGTGGAGGGTGGTGTCCAGAACCCCCGAGACCGACATTTCTCCCGCTTCCCCAACTCCAATCGTCCACCTTTGTCCTCTACCCCCACGGCCAACCCTGATCAGCTCAATGCACGCATCAAGCCGGCTGCCGGCGGCAGCAGCAGTAGCAGCAACAACATCCCTGCTGGGAAAATGAACACCCGAGATCAAGTGCTGCTGCCGCCGGCCCATCCCTCATCAGACCCAGGCCATCGCCGAGTCCCAGGAATAACCTACCCTCCAAATTTTCCCCATGTTCCCACTCCAGATCCCACATCTCCTGAGAGAGGCCTCCCAGGCGCTGTAGAGGTGCAGCAGTCAAGCAGTACCACGGGAATGGTAGTGGGCATCGTGGCAGCGGCTGCACTCTGCATCCTCATCCTGCTGTATGCCATGTACAAATATCGTAACCGTGACGAGGGCTCCTACCAGGTGGACCAGAGTCGCAACTACATCAGCAACTCAGCCACGCAGAGCAACGGAGCCCTGGTGAAGGAGAAACAGCCCAGCACTGCCAAAACGGTCACCAAGAATAAGAAGAACAAAGATAAAGAGTACTACGTCTGAGGGAGCACTGCATAGCACACAGAGACAGACAGCAGATGCACTTGGAGAAGGAGAGACGAGAGAGAGAGGGTGAAGAGGCAATATACAGTAAATGGCTTACCTTCACAGTCATTCATTTTAGATCTAAGTATTGTCTGATGACCATCATACTTGTAGTCTGATCAGAGAGGTAACAGTAACTGAAGGCAAACTTATGTCACAGTTCTGTTCACACCTTTCAGCTTTGTGTTGATTGATTAGACTTGTTATAAATGTTAACCATGGTGTGGATTCAAAGGCTGTAACACTTCAGAGCTCAACACATACAGTGCCAACTACTGTGTACCACGTGCTGATAAAACAATGACATATGGGTTAGCATATGACAGGTTACTTAATAACTTGCGTACTGTAAGAAAGCACCACCATCAGTATTTGTGTCAAGTTACATATTTCATTCTGAGGCAAGTTTATGGTGTCAGCCTTCAAAGAGTCAACATATTTTCCAACTAAGTTTGAATTATCAACTTGACATCCCTGTGTAAAATCAATATACTGCCATCTTACAGAAACACTGTGTCAAATGCACCTCTCTCACCTCTGTAAGTGTTCAGCATCTCTCGCCTCTTGTTGGATCTCTCTCTCTCTTCTTCATTTGCTCGTGCACTCTGTTTCTCTCCTTGTCTACGGTGCTCAGCAGCTGATGCAACGTACACTCTGCCGTGTTTCAAGCATGTAGTATTCATTTCCGAAAAAGAGAAACTGTTTTTCTTTCTGTGGAGTTAAAAAAACAAAAAATATGATGATGATTGATCATAACAACCTTAAACGTAGCAACTATGTGAGATACCACCGCTCCAATCTATGGATGCTAACTTGTACGTTTAGCCGCCAAAAACTTTTGAGGCCAAAAACCCTTGGTCGTCCTTTGTTCCAGCAGATCTGTGTCATGTGTTTCTGGGGCTCCGAGGTGCCCCCTAGTGGGCGAGCAGAGAAACTGTGTCACGTCCTTACAATTACTAATCACCGGAAAACAGAAAAAACCTCCAGCAACCAAGATGGACTCTGTTCTATATAATTATAAATATATGTATAGACGTTACAGAAACCTATGGACCTAAATTATGAGCCTGTGGGAAAGTGAGTGTTGGCACGTCAGTGAGCAGCAAAGATGGACTTTAGGATTTTTGACGTCAGAACACTTTAACCACCCCATCCCCCTGACCTCCCTCCCTCCTCATAAACAGTATGGCTGACAAAATGCCTCACTGCGAGACCCAGTCCCTTTGGTTTGCTCTTTTCTTTTTTTACCTGAGTTTTCTCTCTGGAGAAATGCGAAACATTTTAGGGAAATTCTGAATTGATCTTGCTGGAGTTCCACTGTGGAAGAGCCTACCTTGCAGGTGAAAAAGCAACTGTGTCTTTTGTCCCTCTCTAGCCTGACTGGACTGATGGCAGCCACTGGGCAAAGCAAACTGTGGGAAGAGCACACAAACAAGGTGAATGCCAGTTCCTTGGAGGATATATGACAGAACTCTAGTATTCCAATTTTCTCAATTCTAATAAAAAAGGAAACTGTACCATGAAAACAAAAGAAAAACCCTGAAAAAAGTTTGTGAAATGTCTAAATATTTGACTCTCATCCCATTACTAAGAGAAATGTGTTTTCCCTACTATCATTCCTGTTTGGAGAAAAAAATGACTGATTCTGGGAAACTGAAATTTCTATGTATTTTCTTTTGGTAACTGAACAAATGTGATTTGGGTTATGAACATGAAACCATGCATTCTCTTTTTTCCCTGGGAGCAAAGATACTCTCTTTAATCCCACATCAACCTCAATCTATTTTTTTATCCTGCATCCATTCCTTTTTCTCTGGCAGATTGTATGTTCCCATACCCTGTGGATAAAGCAGGTGCAACCCATTCTCCATCTTTTTTTTTTTCTTTCTTTTCGGGGGTTTGTTTTATATCTATTTTTGTCTACATGGCTAGAGACAAGATGGCGGCCACTTCATTTGACAGGTTCTGTCTCTTCACTCCTGCCATGCCATATTTCTCCATTCCTAACTCCCCCTCCTCCCAGTAACTTCCTGTTCTTTCTAAATGTTATTGTAAAGTGTTCCAGTGAGATGACTCTAAATATGTGTACATTAACAGAGGGAATACACTTGGTTATATACTTCTTACTCCTTGTGCTGTGTGGTCTCTTTATTGTCTCCTTTCCTGTCCATTTACCTTCATCTCACATTTGCAGAGCAGTCAGACACGTGCATCAAACACCTTTATTTAAATGTAGTCATTGCTCACGCTCAGGATTACCTCTGATGTCTAGACAATATAACAATCATTCAAAGTATGCTGCAAACACATCACATTGTACGGATTAAAAAAACATCACAGCGTATTAATTAGCATGTGTTACAGGTGCTGCTGAGAGCACAAAAAGCCAGACATGCTGTTCCCATATCTATTCTATAGATATGACAGTAGTAACAGCAAAAACAAATTACACTCCTTTCTGTTCATCTGTCAGCAAACAAACAGGTTAGCTGTTTAAATCGGCACTCTGCTCACTCGTCTCTTCAAGTTATGACACCAGCTTTACCACACTCGACTGTATGTAACAACACTTTCACAAGTCAGAATTGTAATAGAAAGAGGATTATTGGAAAATCTGCCATGGTCTACACACAGAAAGGAAGACAAGTGTTTGCAGTCTACTCTATGACCTTCACTTCAATCAAAATCTGTTTTTCACAAAAGTCATTTAAATGGGTCAATAAGCAAACAATATTAACAGGGATTTGTCTATCAGATCAGTTTAATATAAATATTTAATCGTCGTGGTGTTATTAATGTCCACATTAAAGAGAAACAACCTCCTTCCTCCATTTTGATTCAACAGAGCGCCTTACGAACAGAATGGCAATAAATAAAAATCCACTGAATCCCAGATTAACAGCCTATTTTACAATGGGCGCTGCTGTGAATAAGAAAACAAGATGGCAGGTAAAAATAAACTAAAAAATCATAAAAGCATTCAGACGCCTCACCACTACATCAACAGGGACTGGGATGACATTGTGTTCAAATACAGTACATATGCGTTATATGGACAGAAACACTGGGATACCTCACCATTGCACATAAAGCAACTTGGACATCTTTGGGATGGTGTTATCCTGTGATTTTTGGCTTGCTGTTATTTGTGGCATTACAAGGACAAATGTTGAATTTATTTCCCAATGGTGAAGAATCTTCTAATAATCTTCGGGATCTAGATGATGATCCAGATCATTCTCAGAATCTGATCAAATGGTCTTTGTGCCACTTCTGGCTTATCCTGAACATTTGATCCAAATCTATTCATAATTTTTCGAGTCATGTTACGAACAAACAGATTAATAAACTAGCACTGAGAAAAACATAACCTCCTTGGCAAAGGTAAACATGAACAAAAACAAACAAATACATTAACCATAACGAAAAATGTTACTTTTTCGTTTTTAGCCACTTTCTTGATTATTTCGTTCATTATGTTTTATTTTGGGTCCTAAATTCAGTGCTTATGAACAGGTCCAATTTGATAAGGAAAGCTACATGGATGTGGATAAAATTGTTGGTACCCTCTGTAAATGACAGAAAAACCCACAATGGTCACAGAAATAACTTGAATCTGA
>JAQQAE010009044.1:0-14826 GCA_029823295.1 Pseudamia nigra
TTAATGCCTGTCTGAGAATAGTGTATAAAGTGTGTGGTGAGGGGTTTTACAGCCTGAAAACAAATACGGTGGTGCCCCGGCTAATGAATTAAATCCATTCCGGCGTCATGTTCATTGGGTGACTCATGCGTTAGCCGGAGCGAGTTTTTCCATACAAATCTACTTTGCGGATTTCACCTATCACGGGTTATGTTTAGAACGTAACCCCCGCGATAAATGACGGACCACTGTACCTCGTTTTATGTCCACTTACCTGAATTAATTGCACAAAAGCTTACTTTTTTATGTCTCTTTTAAAATAATTTCAGGAGAAGCAACAGTGGACACATTGTTTCTCTCTCCACTACTGGCAGCATCATTTACTAATTCTCCTTTAATTGTCTTATTTGTTCTTCTTGAAGAATTATCTGTTTCTACTTTTGTTCTGTGAATGTAGTTTAAAATGTTTTGTGGTACTTTACTGGGCAGGCTAATGTTAATCACTTCTATTTTTAAATGTACTATTTCAGTGTGCCTTGAGATAGACCGATATGGTTTTTTTTAGGTCCGATACAATACTGATTATTAGTAGTCAAGGAGGCCGATAACAGATATTTCAAGCGAATATTCATTTGCAGTAAAAGTGAAAATATTGGCATAAAAATTTTGGATAATACAAACTACAACACTTAACATTTAAATGCCTTTAAACGTATATTTAATAAACAGCTTTTCAGATTTGCCAAATGTTACAGTTTTTTAAATCTTAGACAATAGACATTTTTGTCTTAAAATTCTGACAAAAAGTGCAGGGAGCTCCCAGACTCAGCAGCATGTCTCATAAAGTTAAATGAAAAACTTAAACAAATAAATATCTCCCTAAAATTTTCCACAGTAAAGCTTAATTTATTACAGCATTTGGGAAGCCTGTAGTCGATTTTATTATGTAAATGTTAGATTTTAACTAGGTGTGATAGCAGGGACCCTGTCATTCAAAAGTGGGCTGCTACATTAATAACAATTAATATTACTACAGCTGAAAAAAAAATAGTACCGTATTTTCCGGACTATACGTTGTGTTTTTTTTTCATAGTCTGGCTAGGGGGGCGACACATACACCAGAGCGACTAATATACAAACTAGTTCACGTGTTCATTGTTTGTCACACTGACAGCCGCTAGAGGGCACTCTAGACTTGTGTACCTGCCGCACCTGTATCACTGACAATTTCAAATGTAAACATTACCGGTAACAACCATACCTGCCATTATCTCTGGAGGCTTAACCAAAGTACTCCAGCCACTTGACAGCTTGGTGAACCGGAGCTCTTACCCTTTAACACCGAACGTGTCGGCGCCGACACATTTGAGCGTCACTTACCCAGTGAGGCAGGGAGGCGAGCCTTGAGCGGGTCTCACTTCTGGCACGGCCGCCTGCGACCCGTTCCGGGGACAGTGGCAGGTGGGGAGTTTGACTGTGACGGTACACAGGTCAAACAGTAACGCAGGTGTCCTAAGGTGAGCTCACGGAGGACAGAAACGCTCGCTTGATCTTGATTTTCAGTATGAATACAGACGATGACAGCAGGGCCTCTGCTGTTATATTATGTTAACATATGTTACATATGTTATATTACCTTAACATACGAGACACCTATTCCGTCTGTTGTTCTCTATTCTATTATTACTATAACTTGTCTTTCAAGACGAAATGTCTGTTCTTGGTGTTGGATTTTGTTAAATAAATTTCCCTGAAAAAATGCGACCTGTTCTCCAGTGCAACTTATAAACGTTTTTTTTCTTCTTAATTATGCATTTTTTGGCTCATGCGACTAAAAGTCAGGAGCGACATATAACCTGGAAAATACGGTACAACAGCAATAGGAGAAACTATTCATCCCTGAACACCATGCAGTTCATGTAAGCTAAATTATGTCTTAAGTCTGGAACAGCAATATCCTCCTCTCTACAAGAAACTATTAAACACAGCTTCAGGACACACTTCATCTAACAATATGTCATTTTCTGTTGCTTGGAATCTCTCAACACAGAAAAAGGTACACATACAGTACTTCGACTATCACAGACAATTTCCATATCGATATTATCAGCAACCTTGTTTCAAGTCATTAACAGACAAGTCTGGTTTATGTTTGTATAATGTAACGTAACATAGTAATGTAGTTAGTAGTTTGAGTTGTAGAGGACTGGGATGTTTATTACAATTTCAGGAGAGTCTGCTGCCTTAACTCACCTTCAAAACATATGAAACTTCTCCACTCGGTAAAACTTTCCCTGCTCTAAACCGTGTGGAAAGGCGCTGTGCATGCACAGCTTTCCCTGAGAATTGGCCATTACCCGTGCTCTGTGTGTAACCAATCAGCTAGTGCTGTGGGTGGGACAATGCTGGAGAGAGAGTAGTGACTGCATACAGAGAGGTACAGCTGCTTCAGAGTCAAAATAGCCCAGTTTTGAATTGATCTCTTATCGATCAATGCCAATATGCGTTGAAATGCCAAATATCGGCGCCGATAATCAGTCTAACCCTAGTATAGAGTACAAGTCCTACCCCCTCTTTTCCAGGGTATGAGGCCTGCCTTTGGAAACACTCTATGACAGTCAAGGGCACAGTTTAAATGATTCTATATTTTTTTACAAGAATTTTACAAGCCAAAGACATTGCAGTATCAGACCCAGTTTCAAAATTGTTTCCATGTTCTACCTTTACTGGATCCAGTACATTTTTAATCATCCAAATGCAGTTTTGGGACAAAAAAAAAATGGTATTTACTGTCCAAATGTTTCACAAGACAAGTACTGAAATGATCAAAGGAAACAGAAAAGACAGATGAAGAAAGGTAACATGAAGCAAAAAAAATCCCGGGCTCTGTCTGAATATAGGGGATCGCATGAAAATGTTACGAACATTAGCACAGATTCATGAGAGCTGTAACAATGAGCTACATTGTTATATCACCTAACAAGATACTCCTGCATCACAGCACATGGCAGATTAAAACAATGTGCACGGTGTTCAAAAGCTGCTGAGTGATGCTGTGTGGTGGTGGATGTGCTGAGACAATATCTTTCATTTCTCCTACAAATTGGTGTATTGTATTATAGTGTTAAGGAAATACTTTGTTTCGTTAAAGCTGTTTCTAAAAAACAACTCGAAGTACGTCTCAAAAATATTTTCACAGGTAATGTTCACAGCAGCGGTTTTTTAAGGACTGGAAAATCTTCTCTAGAGTCTCGTCACTCTAAATGTGACCAGCTAACTGCTCTGGGAGGGGCCCACTTGATAAAATTACGTAAAGACTTAATCCTTCTCACCCGCCACCCTTTTCCTTTTTCATGGAAGACAGATTTCTTAATCTTGGTCCACGTTAACAGCACAAAGGGCAGTTACAATATGTACATTCAATGCTGTAAAAGGTTTGAAATGTTCAGCACAGTGACGCATTACAGAAGCCCACTGTCCGTAGCAGGAGCCTCCAGGGCGACTTGGCCACTCATGATCGTTGTGGAATATGTACATTTCTCTGGGTGTTTGTCTATCTGCCCATGTGTGTTTAACATGCTATTTTAGTATGATTCTAATGGCTTTACAGAGTGCCAGGCATTTTAACAGAGCCAGAGAGGGGCTTGTAAAGCACACACACTCTCACCACAAGACAGAGAAAAGAAGCTGGCATGGGGGGAACATGTTGGTCTGGAGGGAGTCTGTGTGTGCATGTGTGTGTGTGTGTGTGTGTGTGCATGAGTGTGTATTGGGGTCATCCAGGGTGATGGCGACACATGATGAAGGAAACATGGGCCTGAATGAAAGAACGGCAGTAAGTGATTCTGTGTGTGTAAGCAGAGTTAGGGTCTAATGCAGACATGGGGCGCCAAGTAGCACTGGGTAAGGATACAGAGTGGGAGAGAGAGGCAGAAAGATTTAAAACATCTCACCAGAAATAGAATAAAATAACAACAAATTACCTTTAACAACTCACATACTCTAACATCTTCTCTGACATGAAATGAGTAGGACAGTACAATTTAAAGGTGACACAAATAGAGGAGGGAAAAGACAAAATGCCCAAGGAAAGGAAACGGACAGAGAAAAAGGAAATCAAGTTTAAAGTAAACAAGGAGAATATTTGGTTTCATGGGTAAATTTGTTTAAAAATCTTTTTTATAGAGAATTTTTATCCATAAAATTAACAAAGCACTCTTAAAGCTACTAATAACCTTAATAATGACGTTTCAGCTTCTTTTAATTCAAATACTCAAGGCTTGTGCCTCCCATCTTGGCTTGATTACTTGTTTGTGGGCATAAAAATCACTGTCCATTTTCGATGCAGGTGTTTGTCTCAACTTAGACTCAGTTGCTTATTATCTTGTTTGAATGTTTCAAACTGCGAAATATTTTTTTTGCAGTGTTTTGGTAGTGGTCAGCACTTTTGCCTCACAGAGAGAAGGTCCTGGATTTGATTCCAATGCCAGCCGGTAGGGACATGTGTACCTATCTAACACACATTATATATAGACCGCCTGAAGAAATGTACAGTCGATAAAAATCAGCCATAAACTGTGAAGGAGATGATTGACAAAAATGTGGAAGTATGTAGAACAGTTAAGGTGCGACACATTTTCAATCAGTGGTTACAATGATGATTATGATCCTTCATTCATTCTTCTTCCCCTTGACCCTTGAGAGTGGGACTGGACCCTATCAAGGCTCATTTGGGGCAAAGGCGGGGTACGCCCTAGACGAGCCACCAGTTCATCCCACAGCTGACATTTAGAGGCAGACAACGTTCACCCAAGCAATTTAGGGCAACAGATCTTCCACAGCAGGTGGGATAATGCATACACATGACAATTACTGTATACTAACTGTGCCCTGATGTTAGGTGAAGAAAAATAAAAATGGCTGACTGTAATGCTTGATTGCGGTCAGCCATTTTTAGTACAAGCTTTCTTGACATGATGATGACACCTCGCTGTCAAAGATTTTCCATTTTGACAATAATGTAACAATAGTCAGTTGTTTTGGCTATTGACAATTTTTACCATAAGTAAGTTAGTAACTTAACCAAAGTTTAGTTATTACCAGATTTTGATACTTTTATGGCCCGAGACTGAATTACTTTGCTACTGTTGAGTAATGACATTCGTACTGATATTTGTACCCAATTTTAGTCTCATTAGTACATGTGGAAAACACACAGCTTTTTTGCTTTATTGTTCTAATGCTACATTAAAACACAACTTCAAATCCAAGTGAACTGGTTTATTTTTATGTTGTAAAACTTATTTGAGAAGAAAAATACTACAATGTTGAAATGAAAACCTACAGGATTCAAACAAGTAAAAATGCACTGTGTAAATAGATTGATTTTCTTTATGCTATGGAACTGATTTGAATGTGCAAACATGCTACAGTAAATGGTTGATAAATATAAAAAAAAAATACAGATTTGTGCCATAATGTACCGTAATTTTCGTTTTGCGAAAACATTAAATTAGCCTTGAAAAACTGAATCAATGGCAGCTGTTTTAGAGAAATTGTAGAAGGAGTTAAATTCGTCTTTTTGGAAAACAATACAACAACCTGTATCTGCTAACTTTACCATCTGAGAAATTGCTTTCTGCCATTTCAACACTGTAAATGTTTGAAAAAGTGAGAAAAACAACTATTTAAAAAAACGTCCCTCTGTGCATTGTTAGCAGGAATATTAAGTACAACTGATATGTGGTTTGATGCTCCTTCAAGGCAGTTTTTAAATTAGTCTTTGGTGTGGTATCAGCAAAGTTTGGTCCAAATGTTTTCAATATTTTTAATGTTATTTATAAATATAAGGTTGCAATACTTCAGGCTATATGGTCATCTTAAAGCATTCAGTTTTGTTAGGTAAGCCTTCACACCAGCCCACATAATCGTTTTAATTCAGATCATGTTTTTCTTCTGAAAATGTAGACCTCGAACCATGGAACTACAAGGGCAATTTTTTGTGAAAACAGCTTGATGATGAAAAATATGTGTAGTAATTGTCTGTTCATGAAAGTCACCAGGACCATTTTTCTGATGTAAAGTGTGCTATGTATAAATGGAAGCGTAATTCAGTGCATTGAGTGTTTATTTAAAGTGACACTGTACCATGTGGTGCCGTATCTGAAGCACTCACGCTAAACAGAGACATTTCCCAGAATGAGACATACAATAGGGCTTTCATGAGGACTGTAGGAAACTAGTGCTGCTGTACCTAACCACATACACTGTCACATAGCTCTTTGAGTGTATGTGTGTCTAGAATTACCGTTTTTCAATGTATACCACATGTAGCGACCATGTATTGGCTGGTAGGTTTTCAATATGAAGAAAAGAGAAAAAGCCTAGAGGACAGAGAGTGACAGAAACACTTCACATCATAAAAACAGAAAAAAATAAAGATATGCTGTTTACATCCAGGATACTAACCAATCAGGCCACCACAATAACACAGCTGTTTCAAGTGAGCAGATTTGCCAAACTTCATTCATCAAAGCTTCACCTTTTCTTTCACTATCCTCATTTCTAATTTCTCTCTTGCCTTCCTCAGATGACAACTCTTTCGACAGTAAAATAAAAACACTCCCCTCCTTTACTCCAATCCTTTTCCTGCTGCCAAAGCTTGAAGCAGAGTTTACTCCCTGTAAAATTAAACATCTTAAACAGCATTTGTTTTGCAGCCAGTCTCTTGTCGTCAGGTGACCCGCTGGAGTAAATCGTTTCAGTAATGCTAGGGACCATCAAGAACCTGCCAGGTTGACCAGTGTGCCCCTACTCCCATGCAAAAACAGAGCTCGAACCACCACACATCATATATGTCATCACGTAAGCACACGCACAGGAAAAAGCAGATTTTCACACATACCAGAAAACCTCACAGTAGGATTTTTTTTTCGATGACCTGATAATGAGGGGTGACAAAATGTCCTCATTTTGTTTCCATAGTTTTCAAAAACACAGACATTCTGCTGTAACTGTGGAATGACACGTTGTCACCTCACTGAACTTTCCCTCCCCTTTTTATAGACACTCACCTGTTCCTGCGTCATGCTATGCAGCTGTGTATGCCAGGAGGCGGAGTCAGAGCGGTGATAGGCGGGGGGCGGGGCGAAGTCCTGCAATATGATTGGGTCTCGCTCCTGACAGAGTGAAGTCAGGTGACTGATGTACAGCTTCAGTTTACTGCGATTCTGGTTGAGATCCAGGAGAGGAGAGAGGATCTGAAGGAAAACAGATGGAGTATCAGCAGATAAAACAACAGAGACACTAGTAGTTCTACACAAGCTCCTTAATGCCTGTCAACACTGGTTCAATGTGAGCTCAAAGACAGAATAGTTTAAACACAGCAGAGACATTCACATTTAAATGTTGACACAACTCATTTAAAATTATGGCTGAAAGACTAAAAGTCTCGACCATATTCTATATTTATTGTATTACAGCTATTTGGATAAGCTGAAGTGGTTATTGTTTTCTACATGTCTGTTCTTGAATTAAACTGTATTACGAGTTCTCATGAAGATTTCGTAAGTATATGGTTAATGTTGTTGTTCCTTCTTTAATGGATATTATAATGTATTTTGTTAAGGTCCTGATAGCTGCACTGGTTTGAAAATGAGCTAGTATAAGATATTCACAGTATGCTAATGGGTTTAACAGTCACACTAAAAAGTTGTAGTTCGGACAGGCCCCAATGTTATGACATTTTCAAGCTTTGTCTTCAAGCTAATGATGCTTTGCATCATTAGGTACAAACTGTACATTCACAGCTATTTTTATTTGTATTTTCAATTTGCACATAAAATAACCTGAGTGTAAAGACTTAATATTTTGAAAGACTTAAAATATTGCAAAAAAAGAAAACAAAAAAAAAGAAAAGTGCAAGACAGACAGGTAAATGCGAATAAGTCCAATGGAAACAGTTAAGTGCAAGGAAACGATAATGCACTAAAGCAACTTCTGCAATCACTTGGATTAATACAAGAAAACCTTACTGAAATACCAACATGTGAACACAAACTGCAGAAACAAATGTGTCCGATTGCACAGAGCAGAGGTTTAGCTCAGTGGATGGAAAGTGCATTTTCTTTTATCAGATTTCTGAAAAATCTGTTTAATAAATACGGATGGAAACCCAGCTATTGATCACAGCTAAATGCCAGCCTAATCAGCCAATTGTGCCTCATTTCAGTTGCTCTAGCCAGTTATGCTTCCTGCTCTAACGACTGCCTTCGTAACCCACCTCCACCGTAACTCCACTGTGTTTTGCTTTGTCTGACTTCTCATACTGTCTGAAGCCTGCTCTGTTCTGGTCCCTATGGGGAGTTTTGCTTCGCTTGTCTGTATTTCATGTCACATACCTAACTTATCATGAGTAAAATATGAGTTGGTAAAATAACAAGGTTGCGGAAAAATTTCCAGTGTATGAATTAAGCCTCCCTTTAGATAAAAAAGATGAATTAAAAAGAGAAATCTGTACTGAAATATACTGTAGTACAGAAAACTCTAATTTTAAAGAAATTAGGGGATGTGTATGCAGGACAAGTTGACAAGTCAGACAGGGAGTCAATGAGGAAAGAATCCATGTCCACTTGAATTCTTCTACATACGTCAGATAAGAACATGTACATGCTTGGCAATTTTCACACCACAGTATACTTTGAAATGGTGCAACCCTACATGAAACACAACCAAGTGTCCAGCGAAACCTGAACATGAGAAATGTCAGCTGCTTCAGAGAGTGAAAGATGAAGACAAAAAGACAACACACTTGGGACTGTAGAGATGACAGAGGTAAGAGCCTGATTTCCTGATGTTAACAGCATAGTGGCCTTGTGTCTGCATCTGGAGGAACGTCAGTATGGGCTGGGAAATGTGGGCTAGATGAGCAAAGCAGATATGCACACATTTCAGGGGGTACACGACAGGACCCCCCAAGAGACACGCACACGCTCACAGATAAGACATACACTCGTCTCCTTGGGGAACTGCAGGATTTAAGAGCAGAGGAAGCATGTTAAGAAGGCTGCTAGTGTGTGTGTGTGTTGGCAAGGAATATTTAATCTCAGTAGGGTCTGTCCACAGCCTGCGCACTGTGCTCATCGTCACTCAACACAAACGCACAAAATCACAAAAGCACACATATAGTCAAGGGAATCAGCAGCGGCAGTGTCCATTTCATTCAGCTGTGTAACATTATTCTTTCAGTCTACACCCCTGATCCTTAACCCGCCTCACAGTTCATTATTTAGATACAAAAATGGCAAATATCCACATGATCTCAGCTCAGGTTGCTACTTGACAGTTGTCCTCAGTGTTCTTAATTCTTAGTTCTTAATTTGGTCAAAAATGCACACTCATTTACTACATACCTTTGCTCAGTACAACTCGTACTAGTTTTACAAAGAATAGTTGGTTTGGATGTTTTGGAAGCTGTTACATCAACAAGTAAAACTGAAGAAACATGGATAAAACAGGGTAGATGGTCTTACCACATCACTCACGTATGGTAACAAGAAGGGAGGCAACACAGAAATAATGCTTCAAATTAGGTTTATTTCATTTAAAATAAAAAACGTAAGCTATGGTATGGGGTCGGACAGTCAGTAAGGTATAGGAGCCATTCTGACAGGTGTCATTCATGTAGCGCTGACAGACATGCATGGATTCAAGATGATCACAAACCACTGTGAAGCTCTAAATCATCAAGCTTTAGCCACGGAATAAAAGCTGTTCAGCATTTTCATCTTTGGTCTGAAGCACACAGCGTTTATCTCTTCCTAAAATGAAACAAATATTGTTTGGTGTGAGAACAATCCATTTTTCCACTCAAGTTGACAGAACTTCTACACACAAGCATCCAGAAGATTAAACTGGTATTTGTGGCTCTAGCTCTGTGTGTTAGTGCTTGACAAAAGTTTGTCCTATAAATCTGAAGTCCATGTGTCTGTCAGTGATATACTGTACGAATGACAACTCTTGACCTTGTTCCATGGGAGGAGTTGAGGCTCGCCGATGTTCAGATTGAACTCTGCAAGACCATTACGCTGTCCAATACTGTACATGCACTTACAGTGGATATAAAAAGTGTACACACCCCTGTAAGAATGACAGGTTTTTGTGATGTAAAACATTGACACCAACGTGAATGAATTCACAACTTTTTCCACCTTTAATGTGACCTATAACCTGTACAACACAATTGAAAAACAAACTGAAATCTTTCAGGGAGGTGAAGTAAAAATAAACAACTGAGATAATGAAGTTGCACAAGTGTGCACACCCTCTTATAACTGGGGATGTGGCTGTGTTTGGATTTAACCAGTTACAGACGTGGATAAAATTGTTGGTACCCCTCTGTAAATGACAGAAAAACCCACAATGGTCACGGAAATAACTTGAATCTGACAAAGGTAATAATAAATAAAAAATGTATGAAAATTAACCAATGGTCCCTCGCTATATCACAGTTCACCTTCCGCGGCCTGGCTGTTTCGTGTATTTTTTTTGTGCAAGTTTCATTAGTGGTAGGTGGACCGATCCAAATATCAATAGTATCGATACTAAGTCAGTATTAGTATTGGATCGATACTAGCCTGGTGAGATCGATACTTTACTTTAAGTTCCACTCTTGTTTGCAATGCTGCGGTTTCGGCAAAGAGAAAACAGCCAGGTCACCGGACTCGCTGTTCCTGTGTCAGGGCAGAGCAGACACACTTTGCTCCCCCTCCCTGTCTTGTGTTTAGATGTCACTGTCACATGAGTCACGTGACGTGACTTAGAAGCGCAAAGCAAACAAACAAGCAAGTTGCCGACTCAGGTTCATCAGCACATGCACAGAGAAAATCCAACAGAAGAATGACAGAAAGGAAGAGGAGCCGCCGTGTGGCTGTATTTTCAACCACGGCAAAACACGGCAGTCGTCTGCAGGTCGAGGCAGGAAGTGGACATCGCCGCCCGCTGAGGGAGAAGCCAACACATAAGAACCCACTTATTTTCATTTCGGTTGAACCCACCCTGCCAAGACTGGATCGGGCTGACAAGGGCTTGTAATCAACAATTCATCCATCATTGTCAGATTCAGAGCTGGATCCAGTTCTAGAAAACTGCTGTCGTTCCAGCTTCCTCAGTGTTTCTCCCAGTTAACCCTCCAGCCACGACTCTGATTTAATCCGAGCAAACGCCGCCTCCTCTGTGGCTCAGACTGTCCGTTCACAATCACACAAACAGTGTTTTTATCCCAGTATTAAACTCTTCGATGAGCTCTCTGCTGTGATCGGGGGATGGAGGGTGCGGGGGGTGTTTATGTGACTTTCACACAAACACACACTATTCTCCACATTACATACATTCAACCCATTGATAATAAATAGCCTACTGAGTGTTTACAGCCAGACCAGACAACTAATGTTATATAAACTAATTAGCCTCCACCTTAGCGTGTTTCCCTACTATAAAACAAGTGAACTGAGTTTTATTTACGTGCTCTGTCTCAATCACACACACATGCTTTTACTATCACGAACTGTTTGACTGTCGATATTATCAGCACCTTCTTTCAAGTAATTCACAGACATGTCGGGAGGTAGTTTAGCGGCAGCTAATGTTTACTCCACTCTATTCTGCTGCACACTGTAACATTAGTGGTAGTTGTGAGACATAGAGCAATAGGATGTTTATTACAATTTCGGGAGAGTTTTTTGCATTTGCCTTCGACACATATGCTTGCTCTCTGGAGCTTAAAATCCTTTAACCCCGAATGTGTCAGCGCCAACACATCTGTGCATCACTTAACCGGTGAGGCGGGGAGGCGAGCCCCGAGCGGGCTCTGGCTTCTGGCGTCAAGCGCCCGGCTGCCCGCAACCTGCTCTGGGGTCAGTGGCAGGTGGGGAGTTTGACTGGGGCGGTACACATGTCAAATGGTAACGCAGGTTTCCTAAGGCGAGCTCAGGGAGGACAGAAACCTCACACAGAGGCCCCGCTGTCATGGTCTGTATTCATACTGAAAATCTAGATTAAGCACGCGTTTGCCCTTCTGCTCTGTGGTTTGTTTAATCAATCACATGGCGCCGTGGGCAGAACAATGCTGGAGACAGAAGTGAGAGGGAGAGCGGCATCTGAGCCAAAATAACGCAGTTTTTAATTGATTTCTTGATATTGGCCCGTCGGATTTAAAAAACACTGATACCGATATACGTCAAAATTCCAAATATCGGTGCCAATAATCGGTCGACCTCTACTTCACACACCACATTTGGACGTCTACATTATCACACTTTGTTGGTTTCAGTACTGCCATCCTATCTCACCACATGTCCCACAGCACCCCATGTTTACCTGGTGGGCTCGTTACTCTTGTTCTGTTGTGAAATGGTGTCTTCTAGGCATCTGCTACTACCTGTTACTACCAAACTGTAGTAAAAACAGGAGCAAATGTTTATTTTTAGATTGATGCAAAAGTCACATTAACTAATCAATTTTTAATAATTTTTCAACTATTTGAATATTCAAAAATCGTGACCCATCCATACTTTACACTGTACCACATTCACCCATTCACATTAACACACGCCTGGAGAAGTTTCTCGAAGCTACTCTTGGATCAGTGTATTGCTCACAAGCACTTTGCGTATGGAAAGGAGTCTGGGACGAAAAGCTCTAGTTTCTGGATAAGTACTCTACCTTCTGAGCCACAGCTATTATAGTCAAACATACAAAATGTAACTTTAATGAATGATATTAATAATAGCTCTATACATTTATACTTTGTGGAGCAGTATGCATTATGACATTAAATAATTTGTGTGTAATATTTATTGATGTTTAATATTTATATTTATCTATTGATCAAGTAGCAACCAAGTGATAGTGGTGGCAAAAATCACAAAAGCTCTTTTCAGCTGGCATGATTCATCCATTATTCTGTGTTTCCATTGCTCTTCTCTGTTAGGATGGGTCTCTGTTGGTCTGCCATATCCTGATTGTGTTTAAATCACTATATCCCAGGAATGGTTTTGGTGGCTGATGGTCAAAAGGTTGTTGCGTTCTTAGATGGTACTAAGTCTTGTCAAAGCTAAACACAGTGGGTGACAGTAATACAATGTAACATTAGATGCCAACTGCTATAACTCAGAAAAAGGGCCATCAGAGAATGGTATCTCTGCCCAGCACCCACAAAATCAAAAATTGGTATTTATGACTGATAGAGTTCGTTTCATTATCTTAGTCCAGTGACAGCAGAGCAGTCGAGTAGTTTGAGAAAATGGCACACTTACTGAAACACTTACTGGAACTTTATATCAGTAAGAAAATATGTCTCTATATTAAACATAAAGTATGCAACTTCCCTCTTGCTCTGCTCACAAACAGGATTATTCAAACTCACCACAGCTCCCCTCTGCCCACAGACAGCATGAGAGAGACTTGACAGTTGAGCTGGCAGTAGAACACATTATGGAAGAGAGACACAATGTAGAGGAAAAATGTTGTAAAATACGCAAAGAAACAGCAATCTTCTGGTAGTTTTCAAATTGTGTACATTCTATAGCACAATAGCTGACATAAACTCACCTACATTATCACAAAACTCTGTGAGATTGTTCCAGAATATATAAACAGATATATGCAAATAGGTCACTTCTGTATTTGTCTTCTGAACACAAGTTTGAGTGGCTAGACATACAAGTGCTCTCCTCACTGTAGGAATGACCCATACAGAGGAAAATCAGACCAAAACAAGATAAAAATAGAAAATCCTGGCGCAGGAAAGGATCTGTGCAGCTAAATCCACCAGCAAACACTGATAGGGGCATGGAATTGAGGATTGAGAGGTGTTTTTTGTGGATTAGTCTACATATTTGTATTTACATGGGTGATTTTAAAAAGAAATGTTATAGTTTACCTTTAAAGAACAACATGCACAGAACTGATTTAAGTCTTTTTATGGATATTAACAGCATTCTAAAATATGTCATCAGTATTTGCTGATTGTCATTCAAAGAGGTCTAATCCAATACAGTATGTCATTTTCTTCATAATGAATATAAAGAATGCTTTATTCTTTGGCCAGGTGCTGTGAATGCACTATTGCTTTGGCCAATGCTGCCCCATGCATAGATTTTACCAGATCAATATGTCTTGCACATGAAGTATTCTCCAGGTATTGATGTGCACTATGTTGGCCTAGGGCTCTGTTTCTTGCAGCATCAATGGACACCACATACAGCCAAAGGCTTAAACGACAAGATGAATCAGCTACAGCAGTGCTGCACAGCATACATGAGTCAGAGGGTTCTATTTTCATGACAGAGCACAGAGGGGCTTTGCAGTGGTGAAATGGCATTTCAAAACATGCACAAAGGTTTTTTGCTTGTCTGCAAGCATTTGATATTTTAGAGACTTGCCCTGAACTTGACTGCACTTAAGTAGATGGGGAGGTGTAGTAAGGCTGTTAGAGGTGATAAGGATTATGGTAATTTGAGCTTGCAGTGTACCTGCTAAGACATATGTCAAGAAAGCAGAACATAGTGCAAAGAAAGCGAAAGGTAATGCTCCTATTCAGTGTTAAGTCCCTAAAATCTCTCACTAATCAATTTATTTTTACAATCCAAATCAAGTACAGTGTTACCTCGCACAAGGAATTTAATCCGTTCCGGCGTCACGTTCTGTATGCGAATTTTTTGTTATGCGAATGGACCTTTTCCAATGGAATACATGTAAAACCAATTAATCTGTTCTGGACCCATGACAAACTCCCATATAAAGTATGTAAACACACCCCTACCTGCACATTTATTCATTATTATTATT
>JAQQAE010009045.1:0-14825 GCA_029823295.1 Pseudamia nigra
TCCGAAGCATGCGCCCCCGAAATGAGACAGACCTAACTATTTAGCACGGAGGTAGTGCTAACACATACAGCATCCATTTCAAACTCACGCGGGCTGCACTAACATTAAACTTTCATATCAAGGCGGGGGCCTGAAACTAGCGTCCCGCGGGCCGCATTTGGCCCGCGAACCGCGAGTTTGAGTCCCCTGTTCTAGAGCTTTAAGGTGTAGACTTAGGCAACTCTGCAATTGCACACAATGTTACTGTAACTACAATTGACTTTTTGTTGTTGTTATTTGACTTAAAATGCTGCCATCTTGCTCACATTTGGGCTGATATATAATGGAGAGCCTAAGCCCCGCCCACTTTTTCCCATCTGTCTTAGGGGTTATGGGACCTAACTTCAGAAAAAATCTAAATGACAACTTTTAAGGCAAAAAAGTCACTGTTTCTCACACAAATCATGAAATATTAGTTTAGTGTGAGTCTGCTCACTGGACTTCATTTCCTATCTCACGTGATGTACGTCACTACACCAAATGGATGCTGCCTCTGCAAATTTAACCTCGTTCTTCAAGAATAAAGCAGCGAAAGAGGTTACAGCTCTTCTTCAGCTGTTCTGAACAAACTGTAGAGAGACAACAGATTTTTTTACTTTTAATGTCATCTTTTAAATTCACAGACATCATATGTAAAAGTGGTGGCAGAACTATTTAAATTAATTAGCTAGGTCCCATTGGTTGACACCGGAAGGGGTGGGACTTAGGCTCAGTGGGTGGGGCTTAACTGGTGGCATAAAGTGGCAGCTTCGCTACTGTTTAGGGCCATGTTTCAATGGTTTAACTAAAGATGAATTAAATCACCATGTACAATAAGAATCATATGTCTCAGAGCAGTTTGGTTTTAGTTTACATGCTGTTATTGCTCACGTCACTGTGTTCAATATAAAATAGCAGAGTGAGATGCAGCTACATGGTCACTTCTGCTGTTAATTTATTATTACAAACCCTAATTCCAGTGAAGTTGGACATTGTTTAAAGTGTAAATAAAACAGGATTCAATGATGTTCAAATCCTTTTCAAATTATATTCAGTTGAATACACTACAAAAACAAGATATTTAATGTTGAAACTAATAATCGTTGTTGTTTTTTTTTTGCAAATATTTACTCATTGCAACACATTCCAGAAAAGCTGGGACACAAGCAACAAAAGATTGGGAAAGTTGAGGAATGATCATAAAACACCTGTTTGGAACATTCCACAGGGAAACAGGTTGATTGGAAACAGGTGAGTGTCATGGTAGGGAATAAAACGAGCATCCCTGAAAGGCTCAGTCATTCACAACTATGTGCTGAGGTTCACCACTTTGTGAACAACTGTGTGAACAAATATTCAGTTTAAGAATGTCTATCAGTGAACAATTACAAGGAATTTATGGGTTTCATCATCTACAGTCCATAATATCATCAAAAGATTCAGAGAACCCAGACAAATTTCTGCAAATACGCAGCAAGGCCAAAAACTAACATTGAATGCCAGTGACCTTCAACCCGTCGGGCGGCACTGCATTAAAAACTCACATCCTCGTGTAAAGAAACACAATTCATCTCTACATCCTACATCCATGCAAGTACAAGTTAAAACTCTACCATGCAAAGTGAAAGACATCTGAGATGGACTGATGCAAAGAGGAAAAGTGTGCTGTGGTCTGATGAGTCCACATGTACAATTGTTTGTGGAAATCATGGACATCGTGTCCTCCGAGCTAAAGAGGAAAAAGGACCATCCAGATTGTTATCAGTGCAAAGTTCAAAAGCAGCATCTGTGATGGTATGGGGGTGTATTAGTGCCCCCCATGGGTGACTTGCACATCTGTGAAGACACCATTAATTTTAAAAGGTACATACAGAGTTTAGAGCAACATATGCTACATCCAAGCAACGTCTTTTTCAGGGACGTCTATGATTTTTTTCAGCAGGACAATGTCAAGACACATTCTGCATGTGTTACAACAGTGGCTTCGTAGTAAAAGAGTGGGGGTACGAGACTGCCCCCCCCCCAACAACGGAGACCCCACACTGTTGAGACACTGAAGTGAAACATCAAGTAAGAATGGATACAATTCACCTACAAAGCTTCAACAATTAGAGTCCTCAGTTCCTAAACACTTATTGAGTGTTGTTACAAAAGGTGATGAAACCAGTGGCAAACATGAACCTGTCCCAGCTCTAATGGAAGATGTTGCAGACATCAAATTCAAAATAAGTGAATATTTACAAAAAACAATAAAGTTTATCAGTTTGAACATTACGTATCTTGTCTTTGTAGTGTATTCAGTTGAATATAGGTTGTAAAGGACTTAAATCATTGTTTTCTGTTTTTATTTGTTTTACACAATGTCCCAACTTCATTGGAATTGGGCTTTGTGGCTCCATCCCTGAGTTTACCTTTATGTGAACTAAACAGTGGCGTCTTCTAGAATACAGATATATAGTTTACTGGTTTTATATTCACTTGTTACCAACTTACTTTGAGCTTTGCCTTTATGATGCATTAGAAATAGTCTGACACCAGTGAATGATGCGCTCAGTGTAAAAAACGTAAATACAGACAAGAACGGACAGAGTGAAAGTTTATGGTCAAAGTTCACTGAATGTGGTTACCTTACATCGCTATATTAACTTGTTAATAGTTGCAGTAACACTCACTGACGTCTCTATGGTGAAATTATCCCACGATCTGTAACTCTCTGTTCTGTCGGTGATAATACTGTGCTGCATTAGTGTCTGTCTTGGCGGTGGTCTGACAGTAGCATATAATGTTCAAGAAGTTCAGACAGTAGAGTTTGCACAACTAAATATTAAAGTTTTCATATTGAATTACTATCTGTCCGTGGTTTATACTGTACATGCCTATTTGATTTGCTCGGTGTGCTCACTGAGGGTGTTTTCAGTGAACGGTGTCCCCTGCGGATGAATGGAGACTGTTTGCATGATGTGTTTTCAACTGAGGGTGTTTTCCTTTCAGAGACTAAAATCAGCTCCTGTTGTTCTAAACATTAGCTGTGTTGTGTCCATGTTCCTTCAGCTAGTTGTCATGTGTGGCCAGCTGAGTCCAGTCCAGTCCTGTTTAATGAGATAAAGTCTACGTTTAGCTTCAGACAGCATCCTTGGTATTCTAGAAAACTAAAGACATCCACCCGCTCACAGAAACAACTGTATTCCCTGCTTCAGACAGCTCCTTCATTTGTTTTCATGTATTTTATTGTCTTTCTGCCACCTGCTTGCATACGCATCTGAAAGTAACAAAACCATTGACGTCATCCAGAAAATGGTCTGTTTGAAAAATTGTCATAGAAAAAAATCTACTCATTACTTCAGCCCCAGTTTCACAGCAACAACCCTAACGGTTAAAATACTTATTTCTAGACAACAAAAACCCTGTTCATTCAGGCTTATATTGAATGTTTTAATGAAATTGGTGGAGAAATCTCAGCTGTCTTTTTAGTTCAGGTGTTGTGCTTGACATTGAACTGTGGTGGGTTTTAATAGCCGGGATGCACAGGTTCCCTACCTGACTAGAAAAGGTGCTTGATTGTCCCCATCTACTGTACGAGGGGGGATAGTTAGGAGTGAAACTACAGGGGGTTACCGTCCTCTCTGCCCCTGGCAAAGTCTTGAACAGTGTGCAACAACTGCTACATGTTGGGTCTGGGTTCACATCCTCAACAGGGTATGATATGGTCCACCCAAATGGGGTCTGTGTCATATCTCATTCTCCCTGTGTGTCTGCGGGGGCTCACAGCCTGTATAAGGTTTGCAAGGCATTCAGCTTGGTGTGCAGAAATGTCCTCTGGAGGATTCTGAAGCTCCACAGGGTTTCTCTGAGGTCTGTCCAGTTGAGGTCCTCCCTGTATGTTCATTTGGAAAGTGCAGTGAAATGCGGGGGTTCCATCTCATGTTCCATCTCATTTTCCAATGTCACCCACTACACTTTGCAGCACTTTTGTGGCCTGGATAATGAGGAGGGGGCAGAAACTATGTGGAAACTGTGGATGTCACATGAAATGTTAAAATTTTTTGAATGATGCTGTTAACTCTATCTCTGTGTCTGGTGAGAATGTGGAGATCCTGGAGTCCTTCACTTGTCTCAGCCTTGTAATTCACCATTCCACAGAAGTCATTCTAGGACTTACACTGAGGTCGATGTCATATCATTTTCTTCTTGGTTCTTCTGGTTTTTTATATTCTTACAGTATGAGGCCTGGGCACTGACCACCAAACAGAGACAACAATTGAACTCCTCTGTGATTATTTTACATCACAACATCTTCAGCTACCACTGGTCGGACTATGTGTAAAATAGGACAGCAGATATGCAGTGTTTCACCTGGTTAACATGGTGGGATTTTATGGACATTTGGCTCTGTCCCTGAACCCGTGAGGGTGAGGCCAGTGGGGCAACCTTGGGCACCGTGGTTCGTGCAGTTGTGAGGGTACATGGAGGGATGATCCATGGGCCCACGAGACAACTACAGGAAGGGGGAAGCACTGTGGAAGCAGCAAAGTGCTATAGTGGTGGTGTGTCATACCTGCCATACACCTGACCTGACCTGAATAGCTTGAATAGTTTTTTATAAATTACATCTTTAAATCATAATGCAATGTATGTAATGAAGACATGCAGTAAATCAATAAATTTGCCTGAATCACTGAATATCAAACTTAAGAGGTTAATTAATAAACCAGGACATACTGTGAATTCTAAGAGAATTCTAAGGGCAATACTGTATATATTTTTAGAGATATTGTTTTCACTGAAGTCAGTCATTCCAGTTGAGAAGCCAAATATCACCCACTAATATGAGAGCTGGTAAAACATACAGTACCACTGGTCTGGAATCTGTTCATTCACACGTGTTGACTGGCTCCGTTTCATAATCTGCTCATGCAGCTCTGTCAATATTAGCAATTATATGTCACAATGACGTTGACGTTTGACCTTAGGCCACACATCTATCCTTGTATAGACAGGTGGTCATACCATCCATGACCTTTGACCTTTGGCCACCAATAACTAGAATTTCATCTTTGGACTGAATTCATCTTTTTCTGACATTCTGGTTCTGAGGGGAAGTGTTTTAAATGTGACACAGCTTTATACACAGTTCACCATGTATGTATGGAAAAATGTATCCTAGTTTATTCATCACACCTTGTATTTGTTGATTATTGTGCACATTTTAGTTTTTGGACTTAGTACATATTTTGTTCATTTTGATTCAATTTAATCAATTAAATCAAAGTTAATAATATAAGTTCAATATGTATTCTTACACATCTTTTTAATTTAAATTATAAAATAAAATATATTTATGTCCACGTTTGTTCAGTAAATGACACATCTAGTCTTTTAGCCCTTTTGTTGAAATAATTAGTGATCCTCTGTGTGAGTGACCTGTAGGTCAATCCTAATCTGATGTCAGTATGTCTGCTCTGTCTGTCCCTGCAGAGGTGCGTTCGGATACTGTTCCAGGACGGGGAGAGGAGCGCCGTGCGGACATTGCAGTGGAGGGCAGGGGAGACGAGCCAGGCCCTGGCGCAGCTCTGTGCGTCCACCTTCGGAGTGTCAGATCCACAGCAGTATACCTTGTACTGGCGCAGCGGCGGTGAGATGAGGGCCCTGCCGCCTCAGGCCCAGCCCCACGACCTGGCAAGCCACAGCGAGGGGGGGCCCTCACTGTCCTACCTGAGGACCGACCATGACTTCAGCAAGATGCGGCGGCTCACCAGAGGCGGCGCCGTGGACCTGAGCGAGTCGGTGTGTGAGGAGTGACTGGGAGGAACGGAGGGCGGTGGGGGACACAGGACGAAGAAGAGGACAGCGAGATAGATGTTCACTCTTTCTCTCTTTGTCTCTCTCTCAGGATGTCTACAGGTCCTTACAAATGTCCTCACTTACACTTCACAAAAATAAGGCCTTAAATTCATTAACAGGTCTTAGATTTGAATTTGTCAGCTCTGAATCACATTTGATCTAATTTCCACACTTCTGGTCTTTAATGCTGCAGCTGCATCTAATGTTTGTCTTTTTTATTTTATCTTTTAGAAAATGTAGAAAATGTTATTTTGCTCTTTTTTCCATCAGTTTTTGGATTATTTTGATCATCTTTGGATGCTATATTGATTATTTTAATCAGTTTTGGTTTATTTTTTGAATATTTTTGTTTATATATCCTGTTCATTTTTTAGCAAAATAAGTTCAGTCCCGATTTTTACATTTTACACTTAAAATCCATCAAATTATAGGTGGATGTGGATTTGTTTACTGTAAAACTGGACATATTACAGATTCACTGTCTTAAATTTAGTTAAAATGATCTCAAAAAGGTCTGTAAAAGCCTTACCTGTTGGCAGCACCTGTAGACTCCCAGGTCTCTCTCTCTCTCTCTTTCTGTCTCTCTGTCCGACATGGCGTCTCGTCCGTGGGTCAGGACAAACATTGAGCTGTCTCCAGACTTTTAACGGTCAACTCTTCCCAGAATGGACCAACACACACAGAGCAGAACGGGACCAACACACAGACTGTTGCCAAATGTTGTACTATGTACCACTCGGTGTGGCTGCTAGTGTACAGGAGTGTGCTGTTAGTGACATGGAACACGTGTAGTCAATGGATTTGTTTGTTATTTGAAACATGAACCCAGACATCTACACTGAAGGAATCATATGGAGCCGGTTTTCTGCCAGAACATCACAACTAAACATGTTTTACCAATGCCCTGTGGTAAATTAATTTAACATAGTATAGTAGCAAACACAAAACATGATTCACCAACCAATGCTTGTTGATGTGCAAAGACAAACCAGGCCTTCATGATCTGTAACACATGCAACACTGAGATGATAGTACGTCAAATGTCACAGTATGCATAAAACCTGCACAAGTGCTTTTGGTTTTAATAGATCCACTCCTGCAGTATCACCTCTGCATCAACAGTGAAATGAGTGGAAATGACAAAAACAGCACAGTGTCAAACCAAAATGGTGAACTTCCTGTTGGGTGTAGAGTTTACATCCCAGAGACTTTTTTGTGCATCTGAACCTGACAAGTCTCACTGATACCTCCCAAATTTGGTGACAGCAATTGTAGGTGTGTCATTTTTAAAATGAAAATAGAGGGAACTACTGATTTAGCTCTGGTAAAACCTGCATATTTGCTGTTTTACCAAGATCACACCATGTACCTTATGTCAGACAAAAAGGAAGCCTGTGCATAGTTCAGGCAGGTATGGAAGTCTGTGCCTAATTTTCTGTCCAATCACGATCATTCCGGACTTACAAACCCCTAATCACCTGCACCTTTAAACCCTAGCCATCTTTATTCCCTCTGCTATGCTGCTATGCTCATGCGACTATCACTCACCTGTAAATACGAAAAATTATTCTCCTCCACATGCCCAGCCTCCTCCCAAATGATGCTGAATAAATATCAAATGTTATTTCAGCCAAATGTCAGCAGGAGGTATATATAGTTTTGACTCCAGGTTGAATTATGCGTCATTTACTCATATGATGACTGTCAGCTTAAAAGGTGATTTTACAAGTCAAAGCCTACAACCTAAAGTCACGTGGACGATGTCATTCACCACAGTCTGTTCAGAGTTACTGAAGAGTTTCGGAAGCTCAACGTGAACGGACATGCTGTGATTTTCACCTTTTTAAGACTTCTTCCTCAAAGAACGAGGGGACATTTGCAGAAGCAGCAGCTGTGTCACATTAAACCAGATGTGACTTTATCTTTATGACAAACTGTGACTCTGTTGGCTTGTAAAATTATCTTTTGAATAGAACAACATCACGTGTGTAGCTGCTGCATTGGGATCCCAAAATGAAATGTGTCTCACCATCGACTTCCATTCATAGTTTGTCTGCCGTTAGGTCCCATAAATCCGAAGGGAAGGGGCGGGATGTCACCACTCTAATTGAATTTTAACCCTTCCATGCATGAATTCATTAGAAACTGGGGATGTGATGAGACCAAATAGTGCTTGTTATGGCAGATACTGTGGTTTGTGTGAATACCTATAATACCATATTAAGGCAAAGTGCAGTTCCTCAGCAAACTGTAAAGTTTGGTTTTTATTGGTTTTGTTCATTTGTTAAAGTATTTTCTTAACTGTTTAGTTCATTTTTGTTCATTTTTGCATTTATTTGGTTCATTTTCTTGATTATTTTGTGAATTGTTCTTATTTTTTATCCTTTCTTCACAACATGTTGATTGTTTTGTTTTGTTGGTTCATTTTGCTTCTTATTTTGTTCATTTTTCTTCTGATTTTGTTCACTTTTTCTTCACTCTTCTTCATATTTTGTTCATTTTTCTTCTTCTAGCATCTAATTTGGTTCATTTTCTTGATTGGTTTGTTCATTTGTCTTTTGATTTTCTTCACTTTTTTCGTTTCTCTTCTGATTTTGTTCATTTTTCTTCTTTTTTCTTGAGTTTCTTCATTTTTCTTCTGATTTTGTTCATTTTTCGTTCATTTTTCTTCTTTTTTCATCTAATTTGGCTCATTTTCCTGATTATTTTTGTTCATTTTTTGTCATTTTGCTCTGCTTTTAAAGTGAACGTGACCTCGTTACTGTCACTTTGCCTGTGTAGTTCAGTGCAGTGGATAAAATGTGTGAAAGGGTTAAAAAGTGGACCCTTGGAGTTAGAGTCACTTAGATTTACTGAGTATGGTCGGTATGTATCAGGTACAGATGCTTGTTTCCGTTACACACAGACCTTTGGAAAGTCATCCTGTATGAGGTACAGACACAGGAAGATATGCCATGGTATGGGATCTTTAATCACAAACCTCATCCATAGACTACTTATGTTCTATTTGTTAAGTTTTGGCAGAGAACGACTTCCATGGAGTTACATCATTAAAATGTGAAGACCAACAGTTGCCTGGAAACAAAACCACTTCCTGTGCATAAGGCAGACGGTCCGCCTCGGTGATGTAATCCTCTCAGTGTAGTTCTGGGAAAAACCTTCGAGATACTTGGATGTTTTATTATTTTACTGTATTTGTCTTCAGATTTTTGAATGAAACCATGTTGTGAAATGGTTACAAACCTTCCTGTGCCCTTCAGAAAAACAATCTGATAAAGAACGGAGAGGGGAGGCATTTTTTAGCCAAGACTAAATCTCCATACCAAAGTTAAGACAGGAGACGAGGCCGTTTGGTGACAGAGCAGGTACGAGGAATCAGGTTTTCTAGCTCAGAGGAAGCTCTCATCAGTTGTTTATTTTTAGACTCACCCACGGAGAGCGTTTTATTTTTACGTTTGGAGAAACTGCGCAGACCCTCCCACCCGCTTCACTATTCTATTAGGTGTTTTTTTTTTGGCAGGTGGACTAATGGGCGAGTAGGAGGGAAGCGGCAGAGAAGAATCAGACAAATATAAATCCTACAATCAGAGAGGACAAATCTCCCTTCTGTTCACTTTTATTTTGACAGTGTTTCAGTCGTGTCGACCTTCATCGGGTAAATATGATAAGATGGAATAAGATGTACCTGAGGGTCAGAAGGACCAAGTTGTCATCAACAGTTTCCAAAAGCGACACAGTGAAGAAGGATTATTTTCCCTGTTCTTCTCCACCTGTCACCTCCAGAGTGTCCAGAGACTTCTTTAAATAGAAATTCAAATCTTGAAAGTAGAGCTGGGCGATAATTGCTAATTATAAATATTTGATCATGTTAAATTATTGGAATAAATATGTTTCTTTTATCTTAATTTATGTCATAATAAATCAAATGAACACAATTTAAGAACTCACAAAGTCAGAGAAAACACTTTTGCTTCTTTTTTGTATCATATTTGCCTTTTGGGAATCTGTACATTGCTTTTGTTTCATTGTGTCTTTTACATATTTTTTGTCTTTCTGTGTATTTTTCACGTTTTTCTTCTTTTTTGTAATTTTTGTCAACCAAACACAAATAAGCATCTGGTTTCTTCAACTTTCACTCAGGACCACAACCAACCTTTAAACTTGAATAAAATAATAATAATAATAATAATAATTTAACACTTCTCTATGTATTTATGTATTGTTTGAACATTTTTGGCCGTATCACCCAGCTCTAAACGAAAGATCTAAAACTGAAACCGGTTTCTGAATGACTTGTGAATGTACTCAAATTCAATCCTCTCTGACCTGCGCTCATATCATATTTTGATTCCTCTGCTTTTGAGTTCTGCCGCAGCTGCGATCCGTGCAGAGTAAAGGACTGAGAACATTGTTCACAAACTACACCAGGACCTCACGGTCAGGACTGGTCGAATGTAGATGTCCACGTCACCAGCTGCTGGTGGCTCCTGCTGCAAACCATCACAACAGACCGTGTCGTCCTCACTGATCAGATTCTGTATCTAAATCTACATTTAATTGTTAAATTTGTTGGGTAGATATTGAACCTGAATATGGATTTTGAACATATCTGGAGTTTTGACTAAGGAGCTTCATTTGAGACCTATAATGTGTTTTGAACATAATTGCATGCTTTTTATTTTTCATTAACGTACATGTGAAGGTTCTGCGAATGTGGTGTGTGCGTGTGCATGTGTTCATTGTGAGAGCTCACTATTTTTCAGTGTAAAAACACATTACTGTATTTTGTCAGGTAACTCAGTATCGCAATAAAAATTGCATTATCTGTTCACAATCCTGTTAGATCTGCTTTTGTACTTGTTCTAAGACTGTGGACATTTACTGCAGTGTTTAATTCGCCCACTAGAGGGCAGAAAATATCAGCACAAACACTAACACCAATGAAAACATCCACAATAATCAAACTATTCCAGCTCTCAGCTCATGTAAACTCCACTCCCAGGTACCACTGAGTCAGTCTATGCAGCCATTGTGTATAATTTCACCAGTATTTACATTTATTTATTTACTAGGATTTTCCACAATAATGTATTTGACTAGAGGAAGAGCTTTTAACCCCTTCGTGCATGGACTGAGCTACAAAGGCAAACTTACAATAATGAGATGACATTGAATTTACAGTAATTACAAAATTAAGGCAAAAAGCAAACCAAAATGCAATGAGTCAGTAAGCATTTTGACTTAAAATTGACAAAAATAATCAGGAAAAAGAAACAACGTAAGAACCGAAATGCACAAAATAGTAAGTAAAATGAACAAAAGAAGCAAAATGAACAACCCAATCAGGTTAATGAACCAAATTACATCCAAAAACAAGAAAATAAACACAAAATTAACAAAGTAAGAAGGAAAAATTGACCAAATGTGCAAAGCAATCAACAAATTGCTGGAAAATGAACAAAAAAGAAGAAAAATTAACAAAATAATCAATTAAATGAACCAAATTAGATGCAAAATGCAGAAAAATGAACAAAAATAAACAAAACAGGGAAGAAAATGCTTTACAACTGAAACAAAATCTTTCAAGTACTTCTTCTGTGTTTTAATGTTTGCTGAGTTACTGCACTTTGCTTTAGTACTGCAGTATAATTATTCGCACCAAATAAGGCCACAGTATTGGCACGATCAAGCACTATTTGACCTTTTATACCACTACGGATCAAAAATACTGGCATAATAATGGTTGTATTTCACTAAACTGATCCGATGGACATAATTTAACCATTTTCAAAATAAGTGGCATTATTTTAAAGATTGTTTGGCTGAAAATGTCATATCACTGTTTTTTAAATCATTCATGCACAACTGGGTTTATCGTGTGAACTGCTCTTCACGGTTACTTTTCATTTGGTCTCAAGAACAAACACAGCAAAGTTGACTTTTCTTTGTTGTATCAGAAACATAAAGCAAATCTGCACATTTACAAAGGTAAATACAACAAAAAGCACCATCACCTGTCTGCAGTTTTATTAGAGGCATGAATGTATTTGTCATCCAGCAGAGGGGGCAAATGCACAAACTGAACCATCTGTTCATTCTCAGGTTTTCTATTCATCTAACGCCACCCCCCAGCTTCTGCAGCACCCCTAAGCCTTTCTCCAGGTACTCATCTCTGCTCAGCCAGAAGGAGTCCTTGTCCTTCATGATGTTGGCAAGCACGGCTCCGCCCAGGAACACCATGTGCTTCCTCCTGGGGGGGTCCTCGATGCGGATCTTAAATTTCTAGAGGTAAACAGAGTAGAGGTCAGTGAAACATGTTCTGTGCATACAAACAGAACAGTACAGCAGGACGAAAAGTCATGTGTTCCAACAGTAGCATTAGAATAATATACAATTCAATTGAATTTTTATTTGTATAGCGCCAATTATAATCACCAATTATCTCTAGACGCTTCACAAGTCGAGGCCGAGACCTCATGACTATGCAGAGAGTAAACCCAACAGAACCACCGAGAGCAAGCCAAGGGCGACGGGGAGGAAAAACTTCCTTTACAACTGTAGATGCAAGTGGTTCTAAATGAGCCCAAGCAGCCCACTCCACCAACTCAAATACCCAGTGGTGACTAGAGCACACACAAAGAGTCCTCAAGTAAAAGTACTGTTACTTCATCATTTTAATGCCTACTGTAGAAGTAGAAGTACTCAAAAAATAAGTATTTGAGTAAGAGTAAAGAAGTTGATCATAAAAAAACTACCTAAATAGATTTTCTTGATTATTTAGTTTATTTATTTTTCTTTCTTGCTGTTCATTTTTGCTAATTTTCTAAATTATTTTGCTAATTTTCATTCATTTTCTTGATTTTGTTTGTTCACTTGTATTTATTTTACTGATTATTTTGCAAATTTTTGGCTTACTTTCTTGATTATTTTGTTCATTTTTACTAATTGTCTTGATTTTTTGTTATTTTTGCTCATTTTCTTGATCATTTTACTCCAATTTAGTGATTTTCATGCTTATTTTGTTCTGTTGGTTTTTGTTTATTTTTTGTTATTTTCATTTTTTATTATTATTATTACTTTTCTCCATTATTTTGATCATTTCTGCTCATTACATTCTGCATTTAGTTTATTTTTGCTGATTAGTGGTTATTTTGTTCCTTTTTTGTTAATTTACTTGATTATTTTGTTACTTTTGTCTCTTTTGTTCTTGTTCATTTTACTCATTGTAACCAAATGTAACTGAGTAGAAGTAGATCTTTTTCCTCTATAAATGTAACTGAGAAAGAGTAAAAAGAATGCTGTAAAACAATCTACTCTCAGAAGTGAATTTACTGGAAAATACTGTAGTACTCAAGTATATGTAAAGAAGTAAATGTACCTGAGTACTGCACACCTCTGCAAATACATACTGTATGTGTCAGTGAGATGTTGGTGTGCAGTGTGTTCTTTTGTCTCACTAATGTTTAAGTACTTCTGTCTAGAAATATTACAGGTGTTTACGCTAAAGGATTAGGAATATAGCTGTAGCTGTTCTCAGTTTACATTAAAACCGAGAAAACATACCGACAGCTTCTCCGTGTTCCCGTCCAGCACGCTCTCCAGGTAGAGCTGCTTGATCTCTCTCTCCAGTCTGGATGGAAGGCCCGGATACATGGTGGTCCCTCCTGACAGAACGATGTGCTTATAGAAGTCTGCCCTGCGCACAAAGAGGACGCAAGGTGTTCAAATTCAACCGACTGACTCTGTACCTGGTTGGATTTGGCAAAGGCAGCATGCAGGGCACCTGAGGTCTATGTCTGCAGCTTGGATGGTGTTGAAGAGCAGCTCAGCCACTCCTGCTCCCTCCACGTTGATGAGGTGAGGCTGGAAGAGGGCCTCAGGAGCTCCGAACCTCTCTCCTCCCACCTGCACCTGCCGCCCGTCGGGGAGCTGCAGAGGAAAAAGGAACCCAGCACAATTTTACTGATCAGCATCCTCCCTTTTGATGGAATGTAAACCCTAAAATTGATTTGTTCATTTTGCATCTTATTTTGTTCATTTTTCGCCTGATTTTCTTCACTTTTTCTCCATTTTTTATTGTTTTGTTCATTTTTCTTCATTTTTGCATCTAATTTCATTCATTTTCTTGATTGTTCTGTTCATTTTCGTTCTGATTTGGTTCTTTTTTTTTCTTTTCAGATCACTTTGCCTCATATATTGTTTATTTATCATCTGATTTTCTTCATTTTTCCTTCATTTTTTGATCATTCTTTTGATTTTATTCAGTTTTCTTGTTTTTGCATCTAATTTCATTCATTTTCTTGGTTGCTTTGTTCATTTTTTTCTGATTTTCTTCACTATTGTCATTCTGTATCGGTTTCTTCATTTTGCTGCAGATTTTGCTCATTTTTCTTCTTTTTACATCAAATTTGTTTCATTTTCTTGATGGCTTTGTTTTGCTTCTTATTTTGTTTATTTTTCTTATGATTTTTTTCTTCTTTTTGTAACCTACTGTATTTTGTTCACACTTCTTTTAAACATGTTGTGAACTGCTATTTACAGGTTCTATGCTTTTATTTGGTCTCAGACCCAGAAACAAGCAGCAAAATTCCAGGATCAGCATCCTCTCTTTTGATGAAATGCAAACCCTCAAAGAGTCAGACATCTCTAACCAATCCTCAAAATGTGCAACTTTTAAAAACACTGTTCTCCTGACGTCTCTGCTGCATACCACGTAGGATTCAACCAGGTAGGTGGTCTCTGTGGCTAGACGCTGCTCCTGCTCGATGTTGTATCCCACATAGCAGAGCTTCTCCTTCAGCATCCGCACAGTCTCAAAGTCCGCTGTGTGGTTGAAGGCGTATCCACGAAGCAACAGGAGCTGAGGACGGAAACATAAAACAACTCAGAGGCCTTTCAGGTCAAAGGAGGTTGTAGATTTGACTTTTTAAACAGCAAACTCGCTCTTTCACGAGCAGCAGCATGAG
>JAQQAE010009046.1:0-14825 GCA_029823295.1 Pseudamia nigra
TGAGACTCATCACTCTGTCTGACACTCTTTTCACTTCTAGAACATTCCTGACAAACTCCTCCTTCAAGATGCATCATTTAATAAAGTACATACTTGATGTTTCATATCTATTCATCACTATATACAGAAGAAGGCAAACAGTACACTTGCAGCAGCTATACTGCATAGACGATTCAACAGGTATTGAACATTTCAAATAATTTCATATTATAAAACTGTGTGTTATCCATTCACAATCCAGGGCTGACTTGACAAGCATTGGTGGCTCTGCTACCATTTCTGGTTAGTCGAATAATGTCACATCTTCTTGCGGAAGGACACACAAATGAACAAACCAACTCAACAAAACTGAACTCAGAGAAAAGCAATTTTTGAATCCCAGGCTATATTCAGGCTGCAGGCAAAAGTGGCCAAATCATGTACAAAGTGCAGTGCAGTAGAGTATATACTGTACGTAATTATTGTTTTAAGAATTATTATTTTACTGTTTTAAAATAAACTGAAAAATTGGATTAACATGTCAAATTACAGTTATTCACTTGCATCCCCGAACAGAAAACTTAATCTTGTTATAGTTGATTAATTACTGACTTCTTAGAAAAGTCCAGTTAATTCAGTTGGAAATTCTTCACTTCTGTTCAAAATGGTAAAACATGGAGAACTGACTGAAAAGGAATGGGTCCACATAATAGCACTTCATGATGCTAGATGGTGTTTCAGACAAATAGTACAGGTGGTGTGATAGTCTATGTTTTTGTAAATTCAGGTGCAGTGCTGATGTTTTTTGCTGGTCTTTCTACGCAGGAAAATAGAAAAAAGCCTTCACAAGTCGTGACACGGATTTAATCAAGGTAATGAACATGTCTAGATGACCAGACCACAGAAAGGTTTATCAGGTGTAATCAGGTGTGAACAAAGCACTATCAACCAGTGACTGACCCCAAGACACAGTGTAGTGTTTTATTTATGCAAAAAAGACCAACATATAGAATACACACTGAAACTACAGCCTTTTTGGAGATGGGGGATGCATGTACTGTACCATGCAGGACATTTATTAGATGTAATATATGAATGTGTCAATCGACGGTGGAACCATTTTAAAAGTGGCTAGAATGACAAAAAAATATTCAAACCATTTACATATGACATGACATGATTCAGCTGCTAATATGTTAACACCAATTTGGTCTTATTTTTACACTTTTTTTGTGATTTTTTTCTTTTTTGTTCATATCTTTTGTTATTTTGTTCAAATTGTTGATTATTTTGTTCATATTCACTCAATTTTGTTCATTTTATTATTATTATCATTGTATTAAGATATGTTAATTTTGGTTAATTTCCTGATTTTTTTTGTTGATTATGTTTTTATTTCCTTTATTTTTGTGCATTTTCTTGTTTATATGAATATACTTGACTATTTTACTCTTTTTAAAAACTGTTTTGTTATTCATTTTGTTGAATGTTTTGTCACACTTTTATTTATTTTCATTCAAATGATTTACTAATTTAGAATTTTTGTGTTTCTCTTTTTTCATTTTCCTGATTATTTTTGCCCAAATTTGTCTTACTCTTGTAAGATTTATGATTTTTTCCATTTTTTTAGTTATATTGTTTTATTTTGCCCATTATTTTGATGATTTTGTTCATTTTGTAGATTATGTGCAACAGTTTTCTCTGATTGTTTTTTTACAATGTAGTTAATGTTTTTTCTCTTGTTGTTGATTTAGTGGTTATTTTTATTTTTTTATTATAATGTATTACTTCTATCAGTGGTCAAAGCTACAGGAGCCACTGGGGAGGGGCTGAAGAGCCACATGTAGCCCTGGAGCCACAGGTTGCACATCCCTGATCTATGGCATCCACAGATACCACAGTAAACTGATATCGAGGGTCTCAAAGCGGCTCATGCATCTACTTGCTGAAAGTCAACTTTTTATTGTTGAAATGGCTTTATTATTTTGTGGCTTTCATGTATGGATGGAGAGACCCTGTGCTCAAACAAGGACTTAGAGACGGCTTGTGAAGGAGCGGAGGCGGGTCGGATGAAACGGTGAAGACTCTGATGCAATGACAAAGTCAGAGCCCTGGCTGTTTCCATCATCAGTCCCAAGAAAAATTCTTTTCTTTCAATCTTTTTTCTAAATTTACCAGCTGGATGTGGTATTTTACTTCCCCCTGGGCAATTGGGCAAGCTTTACTGTTAGCATGCATCATCTCTAGCTAAAGCTTTCTGTCACTTTGTCCCATGCTATCACCGAGTGTTGGGAGGTCTGTGCTGAATTTCAGCAAGAGCAATATTATCATCCAAAGATGGGGACATTTATGGGAAAAGACACAAAAGAGTTGACTGGTTTAGATTATTTTTTAGTAAAGCCAATGTATGCGAGAAATGTGAAGTTTTCTTTTTGGTCTGTCTGAACCACATCTACAATTTTTTTTTTTTTTTTTGCTGATTAACATTCTACATTATACAAAATAAGAAAAAACAGAAGTCCATGTCCAAAACAGAATAAGATCTATAATATGCCTCCCTACTTCCACATCAGCTCCAAATTTAGTAAAATCACGTTATCAGGGGAGCTCATGTGTTATGGCATAGACCTCCGCAGAGCCGAGGCAGCTCAAATACTGTACAGTAGGTTCATCTTGTCTTCTTTATACAAAGTTAATTAATAATTTTTCTTTTAAACGGAGTATAAGGAGAAGTTTCTTTTTACGTCGACATGTTTTGACTGACACCTGCAGTCTTCCTCAGAGGCGTCAGCTGACAGCTGTAATGTGTCACTTATCAGCTGTTCTTTGTCAATGCAGCTCAGTTTCTCCTCATAGTGAAAACCTACCATTATCATTTGAACCTATGCTCATTTCCTCCATAATGTTAGTGCACCAAAAGTAATATTCTTAAATTTATTTGACCCTCATTATTGGATTCATTTACCATGAGAACCTACCATTAGCATTTGGAATCACATACATATCACTATTTGTTCAATAGCTAATCATGAAAATTGATATTTCCACAATTGTGGTTTTTGTCTGGATCTAGCTCCATAAAACTTGAAGATATGTAAAATGTGTGGGTACATTATTGAATCAGCAGACTTTATAGTACAATTTGGTGTCAGTTGCATGTCTATAGCTTTATTTATTTTTCCCCTGTAAGTAGAAGCATTCTGGATCCAGAATATTTCCCATATTTGGATCAAACTTTGTGGTTTGATAGACTCTATTATGGTGTTATCCTATGTTTTTTATCTAAGATTTCTGGGTGTTATTTGTGGTATTACAAGGACAAATGTTGAATTTGCCTATTCCACAACTGTCCAGAATCTTTTGAAAATCATCTGGATCCCTCTGCTGAAAAGTTCATCCAAATCTGTTCATAACTTTTTGAGTTATGTTGTGAACAAACAGATACATATATAAATAATTTAACACGGACAAGAACATAACCTCTTTGACAGAGGAAATCAAGCTACACCTGACTCCTCTGTATTTTTTTTAGTTACTGATTTACACTACCTGTATTCCTTTCTATAACATTATTTCAGGTCATTCCAATCTATTTGTCAAGGGTACAAGTGTTCAGTCCGAATGCTAAACGTATAAAGGCTGTGCTGTGAACTACAATCTGATGGTTTGGATTCCTGTGGGTGATAAATGCTATGAATTGTCCAGTTTAAGCGGCTAAAGAGGATGAAGACTTGTTTCTGCTGATCTCTGCAAGGCTTAATAATAATACAAACCTCAGATGACCTGAGAGAAAGTGCTGTTTGTTGAAGTGTTAAATGGTTTGAGAAGTTGAGTGAATTGTTGAAAAACAGTGTTCTGAACCTCAGAAAAAGAGCTGCTCATTCAGCATTTCACCATTTTCTCTGTTATCAGCTTTTCTCCCTGTTGTCTGGGTTAGGTTTCTTGTACTACATGGTGCACTATTTCCTGTAATTTTTGGCTGCTTTGGTCCACTTTTCTTTTTCTTTTTTTGCTGTACAATTTCATCATGTTTCTTTGTGTGATGCTTTATCAACTTTGCGGTTTTGAGTCTTCCGGTGCTGACTCTGCCTCTTTGAAACACTCGTATTGCACACATTGCATTCTGCTGCTTTGCTGTAGGGTAAAACATTTCTGCAAAGCTCACATGATCACATCACATTTCAGGCTGTATAGTTTCAGTAGCTATTGAACAAGTTGTCGGTAGCGGTAGAAGTATTCAGATCGTGTTCTTAAGTAAAAGTGGAAAAAAAAACTCTACTACAAGGAATAAGTTCTACAAAAGTGTGTAAGTTTTATCACCAAGATGTACAGTAGTAACGTTTAAGTACTTGAAGTAAAATGGTCCCTTTGACTGATTCACTACAAACCCCAAATCCAGAAAAGTTGTGTAAAATGTAAATAAAAACAGAATACAATGATTTGCAAATTGTTTTTAACCAGTATTCATTTGAATACACTACCAATACAAGATATTTAATGTTCAAATGAATAAACTATATTGGTGTTGCAAATATTCAATCATTTTGATTCTAATGCTCGTAACACGTTCCAGAAGAGTTGGAAGAGGGGCATCAAAAAACAGGGAGAGTTGAGGAATGAATGCTCACCTGCTTTAAGAAAAACACCCAGTTAACTGAAGTTAGTTAAACAGCTGAGTGTGATGATTGGGTGTAAGAGGAACATTCCAGAAAGGCTCAGTCGTTTACAAGCAAGGATGGGGCAAGGTTCACCACTTTGCCTTTTCTGTCCTCTTTCATATAATTTTTGCATGTACACTGCTTTTTAAATATTCTTTTGTGGGATCAATTTTGGATTGATATGGAGAGAAGAGTTTACTCCAGAAAGGACCTACTGGACCTGAGGCAGAGGAAATGTGCAGCTCACCAACTAGTCCCAGTGCATCTGAGAAGGACTCTGGGTGGCTGCAGGGCTGGTACCAAAATAAAATGCAGAAGTTTCAGGTACAAGCCTTTTCTACCAACTATGCTGATGGGCAATGTGAACTCACTACCCAACAAAGTGGATGAGTTGGAGGCACTGGTGAGGAGCCAGAATGAGTTGTAAGAGTTTCTGTGAGACCAGGCTGAACAACTGACCAAACTCCTGTTGAAATGCCTGGATACACCATCGTTCAGTGGGACAGAGACGCCAGAAAGACTGGAAGGAGGAGCAGCTGCAGTGGACGACTAACATCACTACGCTGCAGGAATGAACGCTATAGGAGATCTTTCACCCGCAACTGTTCAACACCACAGCTGATGGAAGACTGAAGACATCCTACTGATTTGATCTTTATATGAGCTTGTCAATGAATTTCTCTTAATGGAATCAATAAAGTTTATTCAATTGAATTAAATTCTATTCAATCTACAGCACATAATATAAAAAATTCAGAGAATCTGGAGAAATTTCTGTAAGTAAGCGTCAAGGCTGAAAACCAACATTGAATACTTGTGACCTTTGAACCCTTGCAGGTGCCACTGCATTAACAGCCAACATCATTCTGTGAAGGATATCACCACATGAGCTCAGGAACACTTCAGAAAACCATGGTCAGTTTACACAGTTTGTCACTGCATCTAAGTGCTGTATAAGCTAAAACTCCATGCAAAGCTAAAGCCATATACATAATGTCCCACTGGAATTGGGGTTTCTGCTATATTTGATGTTTTTCAACTTCAATGTGTGATGTGCTTCCTGGTTTAACGGAAGATGTGGATACACAAACGCTGAGTTCACTTGGATTCACACTGTACTATACAGTTGATACAGCTCGTACATTTTCCCATCCATTTTATATTTACTGAAACAAATCATATGTTGATGTGACTTCTCAACATGACTCAGTAAAAATAATACAACAGAATAATACAAGTCAGTAAAATGTATTTAAACTACAAAAGCACTGAATTAAAAACAGGAGTCACTGGAATTACAGTGTGACAGAATAAAATGTTTAAAATGCTCTCAGGAAAAAAATAAGTGAGTTGAAAATATTTGTTCCAGGTTGCAGGTGCAGTGAATAAAGCTTAATTTGCATTTTTTGTAAAAATGTTTACTACACAATACAGTCATTTGCTAGAGTGTGATAAAAACTAATGTTAGAAACAATGGTAAAGTGATAAAAGGGGATAAAAAACACTAATATTTCAGGCACTGCTGCAAAAATCCTGCACAGGATGAAAAGTACCAAAGGGAAGAGGTGAAGAGGAGGGCCACCTAACCTTAGCACAGGTCACAATGATACACACTGCAATTATCTCTAGTCATACCTCTTCTTGCAGTGTTTATTGTAATTTATACTAAAATGAATCAAGTCCTGCACAGCTTCACTGAGCTCAATCAACAACCGTCTCTCAGTCCATGCAAATACATTGTAATACACTGTCAATACCTGTTTCAGTTCTCACGTGCAGTTCATAGGACCTGGAGCAAGCAGACAGGTTATAGTTCCATTAACTTTAGGCTTAAAACTATTTGGGGAGAAGAGTGGGGCGGCAATAGAGAGAAGATGTACAAAAATAGAAACTGAAAGTGTATGAAGCTGGACTGCCATTTCCTGGGCGGGGAGTTTTGTTTTACAGCTGTGACTGCTCCATTCAGTTCACTAAATTTGTGTCCCTCTTCACCATCACAACCCACATGGCATACAGTCTTATGCACGAAATGAAACGTATTTATATTCCACATGATGGGAAACTGAAATACCCACAGTTGTATGGAGTGTGGTGAGAATGGACTCAAAAAGTTGAAAAGGAAGGAGAACAGGAAGGAAAATACCTCAAGTTTGAGTCTTTTATTATTGCTCAAATCGAAATGAGAGACCACAACTTGGTTTTTGAGTACCAAATGGTGCTCAAAAACCAAGGGAGAATGTGCAGAAAATTGACCAAAAAGCACTGGAAAAAAGACGTGCCATTCTGAGTCTCATTTCCATTCTGCACCGGTGAACTCTTAAAACATAAATTATAAGCTGCATGACTATTCTGTCTTGTGTTCCAGAGTGGTCTGGACCTTTGAGGGATTTTAATCAAGTGCTAGGGATGCAGAGATTTAGTGGTTGATCGTGACTGACAGGAAACAGCTACAGTAGATGAAGGCAAATAAGGCGACATTTCTCTGATGACAGTTGCTGATTGTGTCAAATTAAAGGTTGTATCCTAAATTGGTAAAGCCATTGTGATGAGGGCCTGGAAGACTTGACACAGCACAACTACTTTTATAATGGCAATGATGTCTTTAAACATCCTAATTGGTATATTCCACAATTTCACACTTCCATAAAGTACTGTAATGTTAATATTGTGAGCCTGCAGGAGAATGAAAGCCAAATTATTTACAGTGGAGCCTCTGGTAACGAACGTTTCTACCAACAAAATTTTCAGGTAACGAAGAAAAAATCAGCCAAAATTGTGTCCTGGCTAATGAAAAAAATTTGCCTTACGAACGAGATAGACCCAGAAGTGAGACTTCACTTCTATCTCGGCCGAGTTAAATGTCAACATGAACTCTGCGCTGTATATTTTCCTTTTTCCACCTAAAATACTGCTTCATTTTGTGTTTTTCATCGTGGGACCTAAGAAAAATGGCTGTCTCTGTCTCATCAAGTGTTTTTATAAATCAATAAATGTGCACATATGGGTGTGTAATACATACTTTGTATGGGAATTTTTGAGGGTCCAGAACGGATTAATTAGTTTTACATGTATTCCTATGGAAAAACTCACTCTGGCTAATGAATGATTCACCCAATGAACGTGACGCTGGAACAGATTAAATTTGTTAGCCGGGGCACCACTGTATTGTGATGCATTATGGTACAGTATGTAACTGCCAAGATAAAAGTAGTCTGCCAGGTACTTTCAGTTGTTTTCTTTAGTAGAAGGATATCTAGTTGTTTATACCTGCTGCCTCGATAATGCTCATATCAATCTTAATAACTATTCAAGAAAAAATTGGTGGAAAAGTAAAATAAAAATTGAAGTTCCTCACTGCATCAATGTTAAATAACTTGTTGCAACTGAAACAGGTTGATCATTACTGTACTTATGCAGTGGAACTTTCTTACCTATTTTCTTGTTTAAATCCAGGAAGTGGCATCTCTTTGGATGGGTAGTGTATGTTAAGGTTTCTATTTATCACATTTCTAGCAATTAGGAATTACTAAAGAATATACAAAGAATAATGAATGAATCATGAGGCTTTGGTAGAAATCACATGTATACTGACCTGTTGACAAATCTTTGTGATTGGTGACTAATACATGAAAGGAACTGAGCTCTCTCTTAAAAATCTGTATACTTATATAACTGAATAAAATATGGTATGAACATAGCTGAACATGTGAGGAGTCAGACAGGTTTTGTGGAATAACTTGCAGAACAATTGGTGTCTCCTGACATCAATGTAGTCTCCTCAGTGTGAACATGAAAGGACTGACTGAACATTTCACAGTGCGTAGCTGACTTGTCTTGGTTGAATGCACTGCATGATGAAGCCCAGCCTCTAAATGCTGATGTGTCTTGTCTGTGAATGCCTTATGTTGTCACATTGTCTTGCTTTTATTGCTCCACATGTGCTGTTTATTTCACTATTTTCCTTTTAACAATGAAGGCACTCTCTCCCGACCCATATTTTGTGTCATTACACAGTTTATGGTCAATATGACGAAGGTAGGTGGATTTTTCAAGCAGAAATTCTACACGCTGAACAATCTATACCTAATCTGTTCTTGGCTGGGCCTCACTGGGTTTTCAGATTTTTCTTTTTTGTGTGTATGGCCTGGTGGTTTTTTTCCTGACAGTTCACAGTGTAGAGAGACAGCAGAAATTATTAGGCAGTATCAAGGGAGGAGGAAGATGAGGACATGCATTAAGGTCTGGTCTGAGCTGGATTCAAACACAGGAGGATGTTATGTTTACATCCCCTCAGGCAACGGGATGCCCTCTGAGTTTAAAAATACAACCCAGACCCCTCAACATTAATCTGACCCGAGTTTATTTCAAGTGTCATAAGATGTCCTCAAGGGTTGACATGACACAGTCTGAGGCCACATTTAACCCTCAAACAAGCACCGCACTGTATAGTAGCTGGTACTTTTGTAAAGCTCACACTCAGCCTTCGTTTTTAAGACACCATGCTGATTTCAGACCTGAAAGCACCTCTTTTTCTTAAAGTCCTTGCACCACTGGACACCACTGTGATTGGTGACCTATACACCAACCACAGTCAAAGAAGTATTTAGGTCCTTTACTTGAATAAATCAAGAAATACAGCAATGTCTTATTTCAGGTGCTAGAAGAGTATAGTCCTGCTGGCACTTCTAGTTCTGATACATTTATTACCACATTAGAACCATTTCCACTAATGGCATGACTTCCTTTCATATTATTTCATCGTCTTCAGTGACAGTAGCTGTCATTAAGCTTGATGTTGGCCTGCAAAGCTCACATGCGCAGGTGTCTCCTTGGAAACAGTGACTGTTACTGTCAGGTATTGTACATTAATGTGGAGGACTGCTGGTCTTTCAGATGAGGTGAGAGCACAGGAGGCAATGACCTTGATTTTGTCATGCAGCCACATTCACATCATTCAAAATAAACTAGATAAACCAGATACCAATTTAATCTGATGCCTGCTGACATTATTGATGGAAGAGGAAAAAAGAAAAACTACATTTTGTTACACAAATCTGTTTTCAGCTTGTGGACTCTGTCCTTGAACCTTTGATTTTTATTGATGGATGATGTTAATGTACCAACACAGAAATGCCAACACAGTTACTCTCTGCTTTTTGTAAAACATCTGAAAACAAAACAGTTGGAGGTGATGGGTTTAATTGGTTCGCTCCCAGGCAAATGTAGTGGAGTAAAAAGTCAAACATTTACCCCTGCCAAGGTGGTTATGTTTTTGTCCTGTTTGTCTGTCTGTTTGTTAACATGATAGCTCACTAAGTTATGAATGGATTTTAGTCAGATTTTCAGGATAGGTTGGAAATGCCCCTCATTGAATCACCACCTTATGATTGTGGAGAACTTTGCATGCCTGAATGATCCTAGGAGCTATGTTGTCGGGGAAAATTCAGCTCTGCAAGGACCTCCCAAGGCAAATTGGTCCTAGGTAACAGGTCAGACTAGAGCAATTCAGAAGACTCTTATGTTGAAGAAGAAAATCAGGAACCAGCGTACCCTGCCCAGTATGGGAAACCCCCCCCCCCACCAGAAGGATGTGGGAGGTGGCTGGGAGAGGGAAGTCTAGGCCCCTCTGTTTAGGCTGCAGCCCTTGTGACCCTGACCTGGAAGATGGTGGAAGGAAGGAAGGATGGATGGATGGCTGGTAATGGCATAAGGACCAATCAATTTGATTTTGGGAGTTATCCAGATCACTGTCTGGATCAAAGAATTTTTCAAAGGATTCTTTATCATTGTGAGATAGGGCCAATTTCAGTATTTTTGGATGTATCTTGACAATAAATGCCCATGGTCAATGCAAAAAAATACATGCTTCTGCATGTATAACTTATGCAATATCACATAGATTTATTCATATCCTGGTAATATTCTGGATACATGTGATCCAAAACAGATACATTTAGTTGTCACTGTAAGGTAACAAATAAAGGCACAGACATGCTACAAACACCAAACTGTAGCTTAGACTCAGTAGATGCAAATGGATGAGATGTACACTGGTTGGCAAAAAAAAAGTCACCACCTGGATTTAACTAAGCAAATACAGTAAGAGCATGTGCACACGCACAAAGCAAAGGGAACTCAAGGGATTGGGACTGAACAGCTGTGTAGCCTCAAGAAAACCACTAATCAGTGAGGATAATTGGAAAAAGAGGCTTCAATTTGCCAGGGAGCATAAAGATTGGACTCTGGAGCAATGGAAGAAGGTCATGTAGTCTGATGAGTCCAAATTTACCCTGTTCTAGAGTATTGGTGCATCAGGGTAAGAAGACAGGCAGATGAAGTGATGCACCCATCATGCCTAGTGCCTACTGTACAAGCCTGTGGGGGCAGTACTATGATGTGGGGTTGCTGCAGTTGGTCAGGTCTACGTAGGTTCAGCAACAGTATGTGCTCAAAGAATGAGGTCAGCTGACGACCTAAATATACTGAATGACCAGGTTATTCCATCAATGGATTTTTTTTCTTCCTTGATGGCACGGGCATATTCCAAGACGACAATGCCAGGATTCATCGGACTCAAATTGTGAAAGAGTGGTTCAAGCAGCATGAGACATCATTTTCACACATGGATTGGCCACCACAGAGTCCAGACCTTAATCCCATTGAGAATCCTTGGGATGTGCTGGAGAAGGTTTTGCACAGCAGTCAGACTTTGCCATCATCAGTGCAAGATCTTGGTGAAAAATTAATGCAACACTGGAAGGAAACAAATCTTGTGACATTGCAGAAGCTTCTCGAAACAATGCCATAGCGAATGCATGCTGTAATCAAAGCTAAAGCTGGTCCAACGAAATATTGCATTAGACAGTGTGACCTTTTTTTTTTGGTGGTGACTTTTTTTTGGTCTTGTAGTGTCTCTTCAGCTGTTATGGCGCTAGATCCAGGAGAAAAATCATGATCATCCAATCATTATGGAAATATGGATTTTTGTGGATAACTATTGAACTAATAGTGATATGAATGTGATTCCAAATGTTGTGGGTATGTTTTCATTTCATTTGTAAATTAAAAACATGTATATTTTCATTGTTGGGTGTCATTCACATTCTGGGGAAATAGTTGCTTGGCAGAGGTCTGTGCTCTCTGAATGTTTTCTAGTTGCCTCTGTGATGAAGTGGAATAAAAGTATAAATTAGCATACAACTACTACTTAGTAACTACTTGAATATGAGTATAAAGGTAGTTAGTTCGTTCCCGCCCCATTCATCATGGATTTAAATAGTCACCTGTGCAAGCCTTTTATTTACCCCATGCACAAGAAGCCACATTCTTCTGTAGGCAGTTCTGGATTCAGTTCTGCTGTTCCTAATGTCTCCTGTATTTTGGTCAGTTGTCAACATGAGTAGATCTCTGCTTTTTCACCTTGCTGCACCTACTTGTAGCTCCATTATTACTAACATGTTCTGAGGACAAGCCTTGTTGAAACCCATTAAACCTAATTTTACATTTTAGTCACAACAGATATGTTAGACATCTACAGTATTTCAGGCAAAGGGAGAATAATGATGCATCTGGCTTCTTATTTTGCATAATCAGGGTGGTTTTAAGGTGGAAATCAGAGTCCAAAGTGTGATTATAAATTCAGACATATCTTTACCTTTGATGGTTTCTACTGTTTTGTAAAGCATTTATTTCAGTGTCTTGGTACACACTAATCTTTGTACCTACTCCCCTGTTTCTCTGTGGAGTACCTTCACTCTCATCATCTGGCTTCTTCAACCTGTTCTGCTCTGCTCTCACTGATTGAGAATAACTTCCTCATCCACATCACTTGTCTCTTCACTGTGGGCAGTGTGTGTGTGTGTGTGTGCGTGTGTGTGTGTGTCTGGGCTTCTCCTGCCACTTCTATCTGTGTTGAATGTTGCAGCTTTGCTCCTTTTGATGTAAGTGAACTGGATGTCTGTTTAACCATACATTTAATTCATACGTACAGTAATACTGAGCCTGTTCGTAAAACTCTCTTTTCCAGGATAGTTATACTGTACTTCTTGCAGCATATGATGTGTATGTAATTTAAAACACTATGCCGATTCAGTGTCACTGGGGTCTCCTTACCTCAATATTCATGACTATAGCATTAAAGTTTTTTTTCTTTACCTCCAGCAAAAAGTTTTTTTTTCTTTACCTCCAAAATATTGTACATTTAGGGCAATTTATTATTTAGAGCATTGGAGTGCCTTTTATTCTTTGTTCATTACTGTCGCACCTTAATACCAAGACAAATTCTTTGTATGTGTATGCAGAGTTGGCAATAAAACAAGATGTTGATTCTGATTTACTGGTCATCAGTAAAAGTACGAGAAAACTTTTATGATATTCTTAAAATGAATGGAGTGAATTCATTTCATTTATTTGTTTCATTCATGATAGAACATGACAGGACGATAAGACTTAATTTATCCCACACTGGGGAAATGTCTTTCTAACAGCTGCATACAGTGTCATAAAAAGACCAGCACATTGCCCTACTCGTATTAAAGGACCCCAGTCTCCTCACTACGTGGAGGAAACTCTGCCCCTTCTTGTAGAGGGCATCTGTATTGTTGGAAATCAAGCAATAAGACATATCAGATATCAAATTGTATACAACATACATGTTTTTGTGTATGCTATGACAAAAAATCTCATATAATCTACATCTTTCTCAGCATTTAAACACTAAACATAAATGGTCTGTCAATCCCAGCTACTGATCAGACACGCCCCCCTTTTTCCCCAAAGATTGACATTCAAACATCACTTATCGTCAATCTGATATTGTTTAATTTTTTCTTCTTCATATTTTTGTGTAAACTGAAAAAATGTTTTTGCAACTTTTTAAACCAGTCTTTAAGGCAGTGGAAAATGTTCAACTTCTCACATTTATTGAATGAAAAGATCAAGCAGTTTGATCCTGAGATAGTAGAATAGAATGTCACAGAATGCCAACACAAAAAATAAGTTTAATGATAAACCAAAACTACCAGCAAGTGGCGATGCTAGAGAGGGAAATATTCCCTTTTACTCTCAATTAGCTGCATTTTAGTTAAACCAAAATTATTCACTTCAGTATCTGCAGCCTTGTTTTAACAGACTCAACAGTGTTTTCATGCACAAACATGAAATAAAAAGTTCAACTACTGAGAAGTAGCTTCAAAAAGACTCAAAATATGTAGCTGTAGCTGAGCATCCACTCACTGAATATATAACTATGTCCTATTAAAACTATTCAGTGAATTATTCATAAGGCTGACATAATAATCAGAAGATTTCAGTAACAGCCAATTTTAACAGTCAGTTGGTGTTTTCATGCAAAATTCATAAAATTAAAAAAAATGCAACTACTGACAAATATTTTCAAAAAACTCATGTAACTTTAGTTGAGAATCCTCACTCTCTAAATCTAGCAGCACGCACTTCAACCTTAGGTGTAACACTGACAACATAGACCTGAGTTAGGAGGAATTAATTGGAGAACTGGGCATGTTTTTTTGGTCCTGACAAGAGGCTTAAAGTCTGGAGTTATAAAAACATTGTGCTCCCTCCCCTGCACAGACACATTAAATGTGTTTAATTGGTCAAACACATCAGCAAGGTAAGCAAGTATGCAAGCCACACACTGTTACTAAACAGGACTGCAAGAGGTGAATTGTTTTGGGAAAGAAAGGCTGTGATTTTAGCTCATAGTTCATGAAAACGGGACAGTACCTTTCACGTCAAAAGCCAGGCCTCTGCAATGGTGTGGATCTTCTCTAATGTTCGGGAACCTGTGGCTCGCGAGCCAGATGTGGCTCTTTTGATGACTGCATCTGGCTCCCAAATAAATCTTAGCTGACATTCTTAACATGATAACTAATGAATAATTTTAATCCATTCATTTTTTACTGCACCGGATCAGGGCTGCGGGTGGCTGGAGCCAATCCGTTAACCGCCCAGCCGCCCGCAACCTGCTCCAGGGACAGTGGCAGGTTGGGGGGTTTAACGAGCTCAGGGAGGACAGAAACCTCCCGCGGAGGCCCCGCTTTCACGGTCTATATTCATACTGAAAATCTAGATCAAGTAGATCAAGTGAGCGTTTGCCCTTCTGCTCCGCGGGAGGTTTCTGTCCTCCCTGAGCTCGCCTTAGGACACCTGCGTTACCGTTTGACAGGT
>JAQQAE010009047.1:0-14825 GCA_029823295.1 Pseudamia nigra
TACCATGCAAAGTGAAAGCAATATATCAACAACACCCAGAAATGTTACTGGTTTCTCATCTGAAATGGACTGACGCAAACTGGAAAAGTTGCCTCTCGTTCTCTGTCCCTCTCTACCCCCTTCTTATTGTCTTATTTTCTATTTTGCAATACTGTGATACTAACTTGCATCTTCTCTGTAGTTTTGTGCTTCCTCCCTCTGTTCTAGGTCTCTAGGTCTCCTGATGTCCTTGCTGTGTGTTTGCTGGTTCTGGACCGGTCCAATGTCTGTGGTCATCGCCCAGTATCTGTGTTGTTTGTTGTCCTGTCTCTGTTCTTTTGTCTCTGCTCTGTCCACTAACCCCAACCTGTTGAGGCAGATGGCCGCCTACCCTAAGCCGCTGGTTCTGTTGGAGGTTTTTCTCTTCAGTTAAAGCAGTACTTGTCAAATAGTGGGGCGAGCCCCCACACGGGGCGCGGTGCGATGCCGGGGGGGGGGTGCATGTTGACCCTGGGGAACATGCTTTTTTTACCATACCGTACTAGAATTAAGTGTAATTGCACATCAACTACAGTAGTTGGCGATGGCGCTCTCATTGTCACTATGATGTACGGGTGTTTTCTGCACCGAGCAAACGATATGAAGTGCAGTAAACAAACCCTCAAGAGACAACATGAAAAAATTTCTAACAGGGATGAAAAGAACGGCAGAGTGAGACGGACATAATGAGACAAAAGAAAGTAACCCGAACGCTAAGATGAGGAAATATGACGAAGTGTACGTAACGCTCAGCTTCACTGCGGCAACGGTGGGAGACGAGGAAAGACCGGTGTGTTTACTGTGTCTAAAATGTTGGCAGTGGAAAAGCTTGAAGCCAAATAAATGAAAGTGTCACTTGAAGACATTACACCCCAGTCACGCTGATAAGACGCTGGAGTTTTTTCAGCGAAAACGTGCCAAATATTGCCAAAAATCATCCGGCTTTGTGATGCTACTTCAGTAAAACCAGAGAGACTCTGGGCCTTTGTGAGACTGGCTTCTCTGCTGTTGCTGCACTGAAGACCTCGTACAGGTCACAGGTCACAGGTCAACACTGAGCAGGAGCTGAGAGTCACAGTATCAGGCTTCAAACCTTGCTTTGAAAAGCTGTGAACTGCAAAACGTGCTCATTGTAGCCATTAATCCCGACTTCATCATTTTGATTTAAAAAAAGAAAATATCAGCACAAATTGTTTTTTCATTTTTCTTTTGTAGGTTAAAGTATTTTATATATTGTGCTCTTGAGTTAATGTTGCTGAACTGAGTTTGAATTTGTTATTATTCATTGATTTTATTAAATTTTATTTTTCAGTATTGAATGGTGTAATAAGTTGGTCAAAAATGTTTACAGTTTAAATAAGGACTTTTTTTTAAATTTCAAGCAAATTGATGCACTTTAAATCTTTTCTGTTCTTCTTCTTCTCCTTTGGGCTGCTCCCCTCAGGGGTCGCCACAGCGAAATACCAATGATTCGTGTGTTTGATCTGGCATAGTTTTACGTCGGATGCCCTTCTTGACACAACCCTCACAACGAGGGACAATAAAAAATCTGTTACAGATTAAAAAACAATGTTAATAAAGTTATTCTTTCTTGTGAGTTGAACTGTATGTCTTTCTTTTTTGCTTTCTTTAATTTAATAAGCATATAATGTTATGCAGAGGTTACTAATAACAATTTTATAGACAAATGATACTATTGAGAGTTGCGGGGGGCGAAATGTTTTCTTCTTCCTGGGGGGGCGTAACTGAAAATAATTGAGAAGCACTGTGTTAAAGGAAGTTTTTCCTCCCCTGTGGCCATTGGTTAACTCTTCATATAGTCTTGAGGTCTCGGCCTCGAATTGTGAAGCGCCTAGAGATAATTGGCGATTATGATTGGCACTATACAAATAAAACTGAATTGAATTGGAGAGAAGTGGACCTTTTGTGTACATAGAAAAAGTCTTTGATCTTTGAGTTAAGCTCATGAAAAATGGGAGCAAAAACAAAAGCGCTGTTTATATTTTTTCAGCGTATATAGGTTATTTCTAAACATTTAAGCTCCTTGCTGAAATGGGATTAGAAATGCACTGCCTTGCCAAACAAGTCACACACACTATTATTTGTTTTGACCACATTTAGCTTTGATTACGGCACGCATTCGCTGTGGCATCTTTTTGATAAGCTTCTGCAATGTCACACAATTTATTTCTGTCCAGAGTTGCATTAGTTTTTCTTCTAAGCTCTTGTACTGATGTTGGAGAGTTGAACCACTGCACAGTCTTCTCCAGCACATCTCAAAGATTCTCAACGGGGTTAATGTCCGGACTCTGTGGAGGCCAATCTGTGTGTGAAAATGATGACTCATGATCCCCGAACCACTCTTTCACACTTTGAGCCTGATGAATCCTGGCATTGTCATCTTGGAATATGTCCGTGTCATCAGGAAGAATGACGGAATAACCTGTTCATTCCGTATATTCGAGTAGTCAGAGACCTCATCCTTTGGACTCCTAATGTGGCTGAACCTAGACCTGACCCAACTGCACCGATCCCACAGGCTTGTACAGTAGCACTAGGCATGATGGGTGCATCACTTCATCTGCCTGTTTTCTTAACCTGATGCCCATCACTCTGGAACAGGGTAAATCTGAACTCGTCAGACCACATGACCTTCTTCCATTGTTCTAGAGCAGGGGTGTCCAATCATTGCCACAAAGGGCCGAGACACTGCACATTTTCTTTCCAACTAGTCTCTTCAGCAGGTGATTGCACTGAATTCCTTCCCACTGATTGCAGTTCAGTGAAAACACCTGCTGTAGTGAGTGGCTGAAAAGAAAACCTGCAGTGTCTCGGCCCTTTGTGGCAATGATTGGACACCCCTGTTCTAGAGTCACATCTTTGTTACATAGCAACACTGATAAGTGGTTTAGCTGTTTAGTCCCAATCCCTTGTTACTTCACAATGTATGTGGAGATGCTTGATACCAATATTTTGACTCTTCTGAAATAGATGAACATCTGTTCCATGACCACAGATGCGTCTTTGACATGGTTGTTTAAAAAAAAAAAAAAAAAAAAAAAAAGAGAATCTACTCACTGCATCAAATAGGGTTAAATAACTTGTTTCCAGCTGAAACAATCATTCATACAGTAACTATCCAACAGGGGGCTCTTACCTGTTTGCTTAGCTAAATCCAAGTGGTGACTTTTTTTCCCAGGCATCTCCCAGTTGTCTAAGGTTTGCTGATGACAGACTGGATGTAAGGACCCCCAGCACCACTGGCTGTCCTGGAACTTATGGCCTACAAGTGTGCATGAATCTGCAAACTTCCTGACCAGTGCTGCCTTGTCCATAAATTGAAGTGCACAGAAATGTGCAAAGATGCACCAATTAGACAGGTGAGGAGGGGCATGTAGAAGTCGATGTGAAACCGGTTGACTATGATGATGATGATGTGTGTATTGTATGTCGAATTCTTATTCTCTTAAGAAAATGGCAGGATCTTTTTGTTTGAATCACAGAGGTCATTGAAAGATGGTAGCGATGACTAAACTGCAACTTCTTTAGAATTATCCTGTTGAAATATCTAGCAATAATAAATGTACAACGGGTTAGTAAAAATCCCACTAACTTAAGGCTCACAATAACCTGACAAAAAGTACTTTCATAAATCCTCAAGTCCCTTGAGCATTGCAGTTGTTGATTTTTGTATGTCTGATGCTCCTTGATGGTACAGAACTAAAAGTATACACTGTATTGTACTTTAAAGGATAAATGACAATTTTCACGTAAAGAGGTCTTGTGACATCTGCATTTGTAATAAGATATAACACGAGGCTTATATGAAAGCCTATAAAGCCCTCTTTAAAATGATACCCAACACCATATTATGAAACATTAGAAAACATCCTTAAGATGAACCTAAACCAGATATAGACCAGTCTTTTTTTTTTTTTTTTTAAAAACCGTTCAGCTTAAGGGGGTTTTTAACTTCGTGAGGCAATAGCTGTGACTAAGCTACCACTAAGGAATGTCTATCATACCAAAATATAAATCTACACTTATCTTTTCAAAAATCACAATTCAGTTTTGTCACCCTCACATGGACCAAATAATGCTCTGACCCACACACTACTCGTTACATAAGTCTGTAAGATTAATCACATGTACAATTGGCTGATTCATATTATTCATTTCTAGTGCTGAGTTAAAAAAAAAAGTCAATCACCGAGGAACATAAAAAAATCTGGCAGATTTAATACACATTTAGTTTAACATTTCTTGTACACTAAGAAGTACCTGAGTGATGAGCCACGTTGCTGGTTAAAAAAAAAAAAAAAAAAAATTCTCCTTTTTGATTCAGACACTGATAGGTTAATTAGGTCCTTCCTGCCCCCAACCACCACCTTTATTTCACAAAAATAAATAAAATCTGACAAATACCGTAGTTGATTACTTTTGACTTACCGTAACTGAATTTTCCTGTATGTGACATAGAAGGGAATCAAAATAATCAAATCAGTAAAACTTTATTTCCCAAATTTATCATCATACAATTATCAGTTATAGGGAAAAGAGAGGCAATTATGTTAAATGAAAAAATATTGCATTTTACAATACAATGTGAAAACAAACAGCGCATAAAAAAAAAAAAAAAAACAAACATCAAAAATAAACATGCACAGTACAAGTGTAACCTAAACATGGGCAAACTAAAATAATGAAGTAACTGGTTGAATGAAAACTGCACAGGAGAATCCTATAGCCACCAAAGCATGGAATCATAAATTAAAAATTGTTGTCTTAAAAATCAAATTCCACAAGAGGAACAGACAAGAACTTCTTCAGTAAGGTCGGTCTCTGCGCTCCTGACGGTGGTCCCTAAAACAAAAGAGTATACAGGTCAGATAGGAAATGTTAAAGCAAATCACTTGTTTATTATACAGCATTCTATTCATTCATCTTCAGGAAACATTACTGTTTAATTCCAGACATTAGATCTACAATTAATTTATCCCTATAGCCACTGGCCTTGAAATGACTGTTCTCATCTCAGTTCCCCCCTCCCCCCACAGCATTTCAGTTGTGCGATGTTCATTTAACTGCTTGTTCTTTACTTGTAGTTACTGTGGTTCTGTTGAGAAAGCATTTTCCATGTTGAGATTGAAAAAGCTTTTGAGTTTTTCATGTTAAATAGAATTTTTTTTATGCCTTTAAGTATTTGTAATTTTTTTATCCCCACAGTATCGGAAATGGTACAGTATTGAATATTTTCCCCAGGCATCAATACAGTTTGAAATTTTAGTATCGCGACAACTCTACCTCATTTCCATCTTGCCTCCAGGTGGACCCATTCCTCTTCCACCTCTGCCACCCATACGGTCCATAGGTGGTCCTCCACGGCCGGCACCACGGAACCCACCCCTGTCCATTCCACCACGTCCTCTGAATCCGCCACGGTCTCCTCCCCAACCTCCACGAAAACCTCCAGGGCCGCCTGGGCCACCAGCTCCTGCAGGCCCACCACGGTCCATACCTCTGCCTCCACGCATTCCCATTCCACCTCGGCCTCTCTCACCACCAGGGGGGAATGGAGGGCCGCCACCTAGCCCTTCTGGTTTGGGAGCTTTGCACTGGTTACACTCCATCCTCCAGGCAAAGTTCTGGTTACCACAACCCCTATGTACACAACATAATAGTCAATGTCGTAGTTATACACTTCCAATCTTATTCTGTCAAACGTCTTATCTGATAGTGAGCTACATACGGGTTAGGACATTCCCAGTCGCCAGCTCTCTGCTGCATATTGCCACCAGTAGGTCCTCCTCGTCCCATGCCACGCGGACCACCTCGTGGCACAAACCCACCACGTTCTCCTCCACGGCCCATCATTCCTAATGAGACAAAGAGGTTTTCCTAAAATTACCACATATTACTTTTTTTTGAAGGGGGGGCACTGGCTGCCTGTGCATTTAGAGTTCATTTTAAAACGGTTTTATTTGTTTTTAAAAATGTTTAAATGGTCTTGTCCTGCTTCATCTCACTTAGCTGCTCCACCCTTACACTTCTGCCCAACCTCTCAGGTCAGCTGACCAGCTGGCTCGTGGCTGTGCCCAAATCAAAAAGGGGCAGCTCAAAGGTGACAGAGCCTTTTCTGTTGCTCCTAACCTGTGGAATGAGCTGCCTTTTGCCTTTGCACCATAGACAGGCTCCCTCACTGTCCATTTTTAAAACTCGTCTTAAAACTCATTTTTACTCCTTGGCCTTTGATCCAGCATGAGACATTGAATTTATTTGCTCTTAATATTTTTGTGTATAGATTTCCTATTTTTGTTATTGCTTGTTTTAATTATGTGACCTTTTGTTTTATTTTGTCAGTGAACTTGTAGTTGTATTTTCCTGTTTTTACATGTATTGGATCTTATTTGTCCCTGATGTACAGCACTTGTTCAGCTGTGGTTGTTTTTAGAGTGCTTTATAAATAAAGTTGATCAACTTTGCTTTTGCTGGTTTAAAATGGAATTTTAAATTCTCTTACCTCCTCGACCCATCATGCCATCTCGCATGGGCATGCCACCTCTTGGTCCACCAATCATCGGCTTACGGCGTGCCATTGACACCTTGAGTCTTCTGCCTTGGAACTCCTTACCTACAATCAAGAGACACACACTTAAAACCTGCTTCAAATACACTGATAGTTCTATCAAGTCTACTGTACTCATTCAGTGAAACACACCATCAAAATGTTCCACAGCTGCTTTGGCACAGATTGGCTCCTCGTATGACAGAGTGGCATCTCCTTTTGGTTTCCCAGTGTCCTTGTCTGTGTAGATGTTGATGGCAGGTTGTCCCAGTCTGCGGTTCATCTAAAAATGCACACAGCATGTAAGGATTCTAGTTTTTCCCTTCACATTCATTATTTTGAGTTAGGAGGTATTCTTACCCTGATAGGGCCAACATGTTTGAAGAACTCAGCCATCTCCTCCAGGGTGGCCTTCTCAGTTAGTCCTGTGATGTAGATTGTGCTGTTCTCAGAGTCATCCTGCTCTTCAGGGCGTCCTAAACGCAAATGAACCCTCAGCAATCGCGCACTTTTCAAAGCAACATTCACTATATCAGTTGATTTTAATACGACATGTAGGGTTACTTACCCATTTCACGCTCGCCGTCGTTGCCCATGGGTCCTATAAGTCCATCAGTCGCAATAGAGAAACAAGGTAAGAAAAATCAGTGAATGCAACTACAGTCAAGTGTACAACACCTGAAAAGGTACTACTAAAAAGATATTACAGACATTCCCTTATAGACACTGTCAGCCGTATTAGGAAGTTGAAAATGGCACCTTATGGTACACCACAATTGTCACAAATAATTGAATGGAAAATAAAATACCTCAAACCCTTTGTCAAATATGTCATTTTGTCATTGTTTGAAAAGCCTCTAAGACCAATAAGAAATCCACAAAAACCCAGAGTTCAGCTTGTGAGGTTTGTTTAAGCAGTAAAACCAAGCATATTTTACCAGTAGAAACTGGTCATTAACATGTCAAAAACTCATTGTCAAACCATAATCCGTGACTGAATTGTACCAAATACCCAAAAGAAAATGGTCTCAGGCATTAAAAACAAAAATTTCTTCAATGTTTTCAGATGTGTTGATGGAAATAATTTTGAGTACCACAATGTAACACTGATGAATACTCGAAAACGTGCTTCTCAAAAAGTTTAAGGCTTTGAATGGACTAACCAGTGTAATACTCGTTAACTTACCACCAGGCTTACTGAAGCCACCTCTGTCTCCAGCGCTGCTATGGGGAATAAATGGAGATATGAAGGCGATTTCCCTTTTACAGCCACTTCCATGGCTCGAGCAAAGTGGCTTGATTGAGGGATTAATGAGAACATTCTAACTAGCTCAACAGCAACTTAAAAACTCCCCAAAGTTATATCTGTACAATCTAACTGAGGGGATAAGCGGATTAAATAAGCATTATTACTTTGTTAACAGAATACAAATTAAGTGACAGTTTTCCATAGTGGACACAGTGCAGAGGTATAAAAATAACATTTTCACTATCTTTGAAAATGTGACAAAGCGCAGACATTATGTATACATGTAGAAAGATTTCAGATGTACTGATAGCATACATAGCTGTACCCACAAACATGTATTTATCAATAGGTTTAAGAATTTATCAGATGTAGAAAAACAAACGAAGCATCTGAAATTTCACAAGCAGACCATTTACAATCACCAAGTAATAAAATAAATACAATGATACAATTCTCAAGATAAAACACCAACAATTACACTTTGACATTTACCAGTGTTAGATTAAATTAAAAAACAGGCACTTGTTCATTAAAAAAAATACCTATCATGCTTTTAAACAAACATCATCCTCAGTTCTTGAAAAAAGGCAGCCCCGAATCTTTGTTAAAGCTCCCTCTTGCTGCTTAAGCTGGCGGCTCTGTACTGAGTACAGATACTTTTTAGAGAATAGATGGTTTTAAATGGCTCTCACTGTTACCTGTACGGTATAAATGTGACAAAGCATGTTAAAAGGTGCTCAAAAGAATGTGAAACATTTGTATTTCAAACCACAAAAACAAATTTAAACATTTCAAAATGACATTGTTACCCCCCCCAGAACACACATTACTACCTGTGCCATAACATTGCCTATAATGCATCTATTCTACGCCTGATTTGCTAATGTAGTAATTCCTGTATCTAAAGTTATGCTTCTATGTGATGTGAAACACTGTATAGTGTAAACTCAAGTCCAAGTGCACTGTGAAATCCCTGTGCTAAGAACCAGACATTCAGAAGAGGGCTTTTGTTTAAAGTGTACACTAAAATCAGAAAAAAAAAAAAAATTAACTGTCCTGAAAACTAAACCATTTTGAAAAGTCAAAACCTACAGTTACATGGCTCATTCCTCACATATCATGCATCTAAGGGAACATGGATTCAAATATTAAATGTCACTTAGAATGTAAGCTGCTGTCTGCAGCTTTCAGAAAATTTTAGAACATTTTGCATTACAGTGATTATACCTAAACCACAGAACAAAGTCTGGCCATCATAACACCCCTGGGTTTTTCAGTAAATTAACACTTCATTTTCTGCTCAAGGGAGCAAGACTGATTTTGGAATGGGTCACACCATTTCCGGCTACCAATGGGCAGAATATACACTAATAAGATCCAAATCGTTTAATTGTCCAATCTGCATCAAGAGCAAATTTGATTGACCTGTCAGTAACAAAGACCAGTTAAATGGATTCTTAATTCACTGCGGTGATACACTTGTACAGCACAGAGTACAGAAGTATGATGCACAGAATGCCAGTGTATGACCAGTCAAAGATTCACATCAATCACTTAACTAAAAATCCATGAACTGAATGCATCTGTACCAAGCAAATCCCTTGTAGTTTCTCAGTGTACTTAGTCTCATTCCAGTCCTGCTGTTTTCCATTTTTCCCCCTTTCACACAGTCTTTCAGGTTAGTTATGAGAGATAATCAAGGACACCACAAAAAATTCCTTGTACACGACTGGCAAATCCAAAATATATGTATGTTGTGCATCAAATTTGCTCTTAATGTGTTTTGACCTTGGTGCAAAGTTCCAGTGTTCACTGATGAATTGTAACTTGGATGGATACTAGCCACAATATGCTTAAACACCCCATTTTAAAAATACCCATATTAAAACAGAATTCTTTAAAACTTCAAAAAAAAATTTTAAACAATCTGATGTTCTCTAGTGGGTTACTACTCAAATCTCATACCGCTAGCTTATTTTTTATATTTGTATACTACTTCCTTTTTAGAATTCCTCCCATGAGGCCAGTTAAATGAAGACAATTCATCCCCAGTGATAGCCTTGTGAAAACCAAACCAAACTTAACACCAGTGAATGCATTTGTCTTTAAAAAAACTTAAGTGGAAATATATTGACCCAAATAATTCTCACTTGAACCCAAGGAAACTTAATACATTTGTGTTACAATAAGACATTGCATGAGGCCTGTGTCTACCTAAAAATCCCTTAGGAAAAAAAAAGAACTTAGTTTTTCAACAACCCACTAGCATTATGTGCTCATATTTAGTTTAGTCTCAATAGTTTTGGGAAGCAATACAGATTAAAATATATTTCAACTGAAGACTTCATGTACCAGTTAGGTTTGACATCCTGTACTACATAGAACTTCAGAGTGAACAGACTATTTAAAAAGGTGTTGCTGAGGGTGAAACCCATTCTATTTGGTAACATGTAGATGAGAAATGTTCTTGGAAAATTATCCTATGACATTCCCTGATCATCTTTGGCATATGCAACAACTAGATATTTCACAAAACTTTTAATAACTGAAATTTTTCTAATAAAACTGTTCAATTTATGATAATGCACAGGTCTCTAATCATTAACTAATTACTATAAATTATGGCTCTTCTTACCTTTGGTCAACTGAAAGGCAGGGCTGAGAGACACACTCAAGAGCTTCAGCTGTCACCAAAAATTTGGTGTTGTAGGCAAAAGTAAATCACCATCCAAAAATAAACTGGCCTTTTGGCACTGTGAAAACAAAATATGTAAACTATTCCAAATCATTACTTCTTAGTTGCCTCAGCCCTGCCCATAGTGGCCACAGCACCTATAGACACAAAAGTTATGTCAAGTGTTAAAGAAACACACTTACCCCATGCCACGCCCCATGCCTCCACGACCACGATGCATCATTCCTCCACGCTCAAAGCCATCCCTTCCAGGACCCCTACTGTCACCACCTGGGTACCTTGAAGGTTCTGACCCTGAGTAACCAGACCCTCCGCCCTGGCCATCCTGCCTGTAATTATCTACAAACAAGGCAGACAGATGTGTAAAAACACACCATCCGAAGTTTATTGTGCCACCAAACAATTCTACCAAAGATTAGAAATGTATACAGCTGTTGAAAAGCTTACTGTAATGGTTGGACTGGTTGTAACTGGGCGGTCCACCTTGCTGGCCATACTGGTTGGCTGGAGGCTGTCCATAAGAGCCTGCGCTCTGGGGTGGGTAGGCTGGAGGAGCCTGTTGCTGTTGCTGGGACTGTTGTTGGTAGCCACCTTGTTGCTGACCATATCCTGACTGCTGAGCCTGGTATCCAGCCTGCTGCTGGCCATATGCTGCTGGCTGAGAGTAGCTACTTTGGTTGTAGCTGGCAGGCTGGCTGTTAGAATTGTAACTGTTAAAAACGGGATAAAATAAAGTGCTAAGCATGCTGTTGACTAACCCAAGTGATTTGGGTTTCTACTTCGAACCTCTGTACCTTTGTGGTGCAGTAGGAGCTGCCTGCTGGCCATAGCCTGGATAAGCAGACTGGGCAGTATATCCAGGCTGAGACCCATAAGATTGGGAGGCTGCAGGAGCAGCAGCTGCCGGAGTACTTTCATAACCACTGGCACCATAACCCTGGGCTGACTGAGAATACGTAGTAGACTGTGCAGCAGGATATCCAGCTGAGAAGAAGAAAAGAGGTTTATTACTTTAGAAAAACTATAAAGCTAGAAATTTTCTGCCTTTGCTGTTCTCTGGCATTGTACAACTTAGCCAGCTGTACACAGTTGTAAAACAATGGATGAGATCTGATTTAGGAGGCCAAATATCAAAGACATGTTGCAAAGAATATGCTTTCTATGTGATCTTTTTACAGCAAAAAAGGTATGATTGCACAAGTGCTACAAAACGGAAAACAAATCACCTTAGAAATTGGCCAGCAATGTATACTCCAAAATTAATATTTATTATAGTTTACTACTACTACTACTACTACTACTAGCAGCTTCTTAGACTGTTCCATGTAAAATTGCAGGAAAAAAAAAGTCACTTCTTCCATCTTACTTGATGCTGGCTGGCCATATGAGGAGCCATACTGTTGTTGCTGCTGCTGCCCGTACCCTCCAGCTGAGGATGTTGTCTGGCTGTAACTGCTGTCACCAGCAGCAGGCTGGGCATAGGAGCCATAACCCTGTTGACCATACCCCTGCTGAAATTTAAAAAAAAAATCCATACTTTAGATTCTTAAAATAATTGTTTGCAGGTAGATCTGTCTTGGTAGAAATATAAGAAAGCACAATCTCTGAAGAGATTGCATGGGATTGCTGACTTTTGAGTCAGAAATTTCTGAAAAGTTCAAAAGTAAAATGTATAGATATTTGAAGTATTATTAAGTCTCATGATGAACTATACTATTTAGTAGAGAAGTAATGAAAGGATTAAAGGGGCATCCAAGAATGGAAGGAACGTCAAAGAATCAAAGGCAGTGTAGCGTTGCCACAGTAACCACACACGGCACTAGTCACAAACAATTCTGTTCGAATTCTCCACTTCCTATGGGGATAAAAAAAAATAAAAAATTGTGAAAAAACCTAAATCACTTAAAAACTACAAAAGATTGATTTACGAAAAGTAATTCCCAGAATGTCCCCGACGAGCTTGACGATCTGGTGTTTGAATCGGGCAAAAACTGTGGGAGGAGATGCGGTCCTAAAAAGGAGCGGAATATGGGCGCTTTCACACCCGTTAGTCCGGTGCAGTGGTTCGATTGGACTCAAGTTGTTACAATGTTTCAATTCTCAACTGTTCGGTCCACATTCACACCAGCGTTTTTGCAAACGAACCAACCACTATGAATATTGTGCATCCCCCCACTCATGTGGTGGCGCTGTTTACAAAATACTGTGTTTTGGGTGACGCAAGTGAGAGCTGATTGGCACAGCATTTATAGAGGAAAAATCCAGCAGACGAAAATATCAGATTTAGTTTTATTTCAGAATAATGAATGGTACTATTTTACTTGTTTTGTGGAGATTTATTGTTATCATCATTTGTTTGTGCAAAAAGCACAAATGCTGCTGTTGTTCCAGCATGGAAATCGTATTTGGGTTGAAAATACTGTGCACTTCTTTCTTGGAGAAGACATATCAAAAAACTCTGACATAGAGAAGTTTACTAGCTTGAAATGTACGTTACAGCTTGCTACAGAAGCCTCCATAGACCAAAAAGTGCCACATTACAGACAGCTGGACCGAACTGGGTCCGGTCAGAGTTCTCACCATCAGCGAACCGCACTGGAGTTCAGATGGACGGGTTCCAAACCATACCAAATTGTACGGTTCTTTAGTCTGGACCAAATCCAACTGGTCCGCTTTCACACCAGCCCAAACGAAACGAATTTGCAGGTGTTCCGGACTCTGGTCCGCTTGAAGCGGAATAAATGCCGTACTGTAGGTGTGAAAGCAGCCTCAGATTCTCCGCAATATCTGATTTATTACTTTCTAATATCTGAACAAAATGATGATCTCATCAATACCTGATCCAGATACCAATGACATACCAGTGTACGGTGGAAATGGGGTCTTTGAGTTTTTTTTTATTTGATGGAAAATTAAACCAAAATAAACCCTGAAGACAAAAGCAAAGTGCACAGTAGATCATGATGCCAACACAAAGACGTCACAATGACAACAGTTGTGTCTTTACAGTCCGGCCCTGTGAGGAGGCATGGAACCTATGATTTGTATGATGGAGTGAGGAGGATGCTGCAGAGGAAGCCAAGCTGCCCCCTCCCTCTGCCATCAGCCTTAGGGGGTCTGTAACAGCACCGCTCCCCTTCCTGGAGTTCAAAAGCCTGAGTGGGAGGTAGAGAACGCTGCCGAGCCTGGAGGCGAGTCATCTTCAACACCCGACATCTTATTTATTTCTGAACGGAAAAAAAAAAAAAAAAAAAACACTGTGGAGGAGAGAGGGAACCTGCCCCCCTCCCGCTGCTCGCGAGGCAAACAGGGTCCTGACTTTTACATCCTGAGCATCAGGCCGAAAACACATCATCGCACAGTGGTTTGAGACTAACCTGTAATCAGAGGAGAACTCTGAAAATACTCCAGGTTCACAGCGGCCAACGATCGGGGTTTCAATGTTTGAACGGCAGCTTCCAGATTCTCTGATGTGAAGACGTGGAAAAATGGGAAAGCAGCCGCCGTGTCACACCGACGCATCGGTGAATTCCACTGTGGACCTAATCTTTTACGACAATTAAACTAATGACTGATTCTCTGGCTTCAAATGACAGCGTGTGCTTAGTTTGCATTTCATTTACACTGTTATTACCAAAACTAAATCTGTTATTTACTCCAGAATTTGTGTAAAAGTGGCAGAATATTTGCAGATTATAATGAGCCGTATTATAGGTCGGTATTGGGTAAACAGTGTGATTCCAACTGGTGCGTTAGGCTGGAATATTAACCAGGACAAAGTGATAAACACTGATGGGATATGAACATTTGTCTGTGATCGTTAGCAGCTGTGGTGACATGACATGTGAGGATTGGTTCAAATTGTTCCATCCAACTGCGTTTAGTCAGTGACGAAGTTCAACATCAGCAATAAAGCCAAACAAATACAATTTGCATCTGCAGGGAAAATGTGGCACGCGTATAAAAGTCTCTGATCAGGAGGAAACGTCTGTAGTGAATCATATGATCAACGCTGTGAACCATCCATCCAACCATCCATCCAACCATCCAACCATCATCCATCCAACCGAACATCCAGCCACCCTCCATCAATCCAACCATCCAACCATCCATCTATCCATCCATCCAACCATCCATCCAACCATCCACCCATCCATCCAACCATCCAAACATCCAACCACCCAACCATCCATCCATCCATCCAACCATCCATCCATCCATCCAACCAACCATCCATCCACCCTCCATCAATCCCCGTGTCAGTGCCGCATGCTGGACGTGAGCGCTTTTGCTCATTT
>JAQQAE010009048.1:0-14825 GCA_029823295.1 Pseudamia nigra
CTTCTTAGTATTTGAACGGTAAATGCGAAAATTCAGCGATTTTGAAAAAAAAAAACATCTAAAAATGGTGACGTTAATTGGAGAATAACTTTACAGTACACATTACTAAACAAAATATAACCATTTAATTTATTTTTTCATTTTACATTTTCTTCTTTCCATGATGACAGGTGAGGCAGAGCCTCACCTGCCTCCCCTGACTGCACGTCACTGGTGAGTTTATGTCTGCTATAGTGTGTACACTCTTGGAAAACTGTTATCTCTTTGTCTATTTTAAAGTTTTTTTCCCTTCACCGTTGCATCTCTCTTCCATAATGTGTTCTAATGTCAGCCCTATGGTTGAGCCTCTCTGACACCTGTGAGTGGAGAGGAGGGGGTTGACTTTGAATAACAATTTAAACTTTGTGTCCATCTTACTGTTTTAGTCCTGGCTTTAAGATTATTTGCACTTGGTGTTTTGTTGTGGTATTTATTTACAGGAATATTCTGATTTTGGGCTGCACTCTATGGTTATAGTGCTGTATGGTAAGCCATGTTGCACAGTTGTTTTGCAGCATCACTGCCTAAAACCTTGATCCATTAAATAATAAAGGATGTCTTTTCTTATATTCTATCTTCTGTCATTGCTGATCAATAAGAAATCACCCAAACAATACAGACAACAAAAAATCTCAACAATCATATTCTGGTTGGAGAGAAGAAAGACCTGCACTTTGATTATTTCAGGAAACACTTCCTTCCAATCTCTGGAATTTCTCACACTTCAAATAAAATAAATCATTGCAGCACTATTTCACTATTTATCTGTCAGCGAAACAGGGTGAGCAGTCTGTTCATAATGCATTGCACTTGTGGCACCTCTACTTTATATTTCAGAAAAGAGCAAATTTTCAGCAGTGTTTCTTATGTACTATATCACTAATTATTCTTATTAGTACTGTGTATTTATATGTAAAAAACTAAGCTATTTTTACCATTATTTCCATTCTTGCCTTCCCAGAAACTTTTTTTCCTGTCCCGGGCCAAGTCATATGAGAATCGTGAAATTGACTTTGATCTGGTGATGGTCCCACAGGAATACTCTGACCCACCAAATTCCTAAAACAATGTCAGCCTTTAATTTGAACATATTTCATAGTGTAATGGTACTTCTGCTAGGCTGAAACAAAATGGCTCAGGAAATTGTCAAAATCCTGTCTCAAAACACTAAAAACAGAAAGGATGTACCTTATTATGGTTGCTGGGCTGAATATGTCTTACTTCCAACTTCTTGGTATGACCATATTTGGCTACAACACTATAAAATCACCTTTAACAGCAGCTGTGAGATCAAATGCAAGTGAAGCATAGTCCTTTTCATGGATTATTAAAACCACAGGATGTAATTATGTAAAAGAAGTGCACATTGTAATAGAATAAGTAATACAAAACTGGTGATGCTTCAAACCGTCCATAATGTAATGAAACGGCAAAGCACAAAACAGCTTATTTTGCATAAATTCATATTGTACCTGATTACTGTGTTGCAGCAAAAAATGTTTAATAATTCCATTGCGCTCCCATGTGTTTTCTCATTGCCCATAGCTTTTTTCTGCAAGGTTCGAACCACTTAATACTCAAAAAGCTGTAATTTTAACATGTTTTTCTCATGCGTGACAATAATTAGAAGCTCATTTGTCCTCATCCCGTTTTTTTTCCTACATCTCTCTGAACTCCTTTTGGAATAGTTGTGTGCTGGTCTGGTTTTGTTGATTTCTGAAAGAGTTTGAACAGAAATCAGTTTACTTAATCTGCTAATTTATTTTAATTATTCAACCGTCTTTATTCATTGCGTTGGTTACAGACTACTGGCTGATTGTTGGACCATTTTCTCATTATAAACTGTTGAAATAAGAAAAAAAAATATATGCATGTATGCACTACGAGTTAATTGTGATGTTTTATTATGACATACAATAAAACGCAAGCTTCTCATACTGTTAAAATACGTCATTTTTGGATTTTGAAGGGTACAAAAGCTGCTATGAAACATAAAAGCTGTGAATATAGGAAGCCATATGAGAAATTCACACTGGATGGATATCAGGAAAACCCAGCTGTTTCGAATTTTGTGATTTTGTGACATCACAGCCCTTAGTCAATTATATTACAGCTAAAATGCACTAGTACTAGCACTAAAGAGCCAGCAAAATTCTAAATTTTAAAACATCATGTTAAAGCCAATCATAGTCAAGTTAAAATTAGCTTCACACCCATGATCAACTGCCAGCATTCCTGACATTTTTTTTAACATTTCCAATGAAAACTGAATTACGTTGTGTTCACAGTATACTTTTTCATATTATTTATGTATCTTTTATCTAGTCAGGAAATACTTATTGCTATTAAAAAGTGTACTGGCCAGAATGATCAGCAGAAGTGCAGTAAAAGCCTCTTCACACAGGATGGCAACCTTTGTGCCTCCCATGTGCAACCATAAAATTTGCCAGGTCGCCGGTGGAGGCCCAAAGGAGGCAGAATTGTCACCATATGTTGTTCAAAGATGCTTCACAAGAGGTTCACACATTGCCATGGACACCATGTTCAATGTAAATTTTAAACATGTTCAAAACAGTAGCACAAAGGTCACCGAGGAGGTTGGTTGCTGAAAGGTGGCTGAAAGGATGCAGAATGGAGGCAAAGTGGTCGCCCAGTGGCCAACAGGTAAAGAACACATTGTGCTGCAAATTTTCCCACCAATCTGGGCACCATTGGTCACCAATGATGGCACAGAAGAGGCACAAGGGAGGCTCAGAGGTTGGCCAAACATTGCCGCCTATGTAGCCTATAATCACATTTGTTGCTCTTGTTGCACTGGGGAAGCACAGGGGAGGCAGAGGACACTCGTAGGTCACCGTCAAAATGTCAGAAAATAGCATTCTTGGTGGTTCAAGGGAGGCACAAGGATCGCTGGTGCAGTTGCATAGACACTGGATTTTTGGTGTTTAAGTGAACATTAAGCATCCTAGCCAATTTTTGGTTCACTCAAAGGTGGCACAAAGGTAGCCATCCTGTGTAAAGGGGCTTTAAGACAAAGAAAAATACACAATTATCAGAAGTCTTACATGGCATTTCTCATACGGTCTGCACTTCCAGCATGAAACGTGCTTGGACACGGCACAGATTGGCAGCGTGAGTATTTCAGAGCATTTTCTGATGAAAATTGGCTCAATACAGTGTGACACCTCACGCTGAAATCAGACCATGTGTGATAGTTACACATTTTGTCAACCTACTTACTGCCATAGTTAACTTTAAGTGTTAAGACATGGGACCTTTAAAATGTCACATATCTACATTCCGTCTAGTCCGTTTTTAAGTGGCAGACAAAATCACAAATAAAATGCAGATCTGAATAATGGAAAATAAGAGAATTAATGAGAGTATTGACTATTGGGATGAAACCAGAAACAAGCAGTATTTCACATATATCAATACAAATCAAAGTCAGACTGTGGTCAGGCATGTCAGTGTGATCATTAAAAGGCTAAAGAACTGAATTGGGTGTTTAGATGGGTTTTAAAAGTATGAAGAGAGGGGAAAAATCTAACTATCAATGGAAAATACTGCCCCTAGAACCAGTGGCTTTTGAATTTCAAATGATCTGGAGGTAGAGGAGGTAGATAGAAAAGTCATCTTCACATCTTTTTACATGTCTGTAGATTTTTAAGTTGTTTGTCTCTGGTGAGAATTGTTTGGACACCCAGAACGCCAGGAATGCAGCACATGTTTTCTCTTGGTTTGATGCAGTTTGGTTTGGAAACTGCATACTGAGTTTGGTGAGAAAGGAAGGGAGGAAGTGGGAGACACTAAATGCTGAATAAAGACACAAAATCTAAAGTAAAGTGGATTGTTTTTAGTCTGAACAGCAAAGCATGGCTGAAACAGAGAAGTGAAGGAGGAATGAACAAAAAAAGGACATGAGTGGAAGATAAACACTGTTATTCTCTCAAAGGTTTGATTAAGACTTGTTATCCTTATTAAAACTCCACAATATTCAGAATGTAGATTGGAACTTAATAGTCTCAAGATGATTAAAGGGTTTCTTCATTAAAGGAAGAAAGGCGTCAAATTCGGTCTTTGGCTGTATTTATTTTTTCTTTCTTTGTGTCTCTCTCTCTCTCTCTCTCTGTCAGTCCAAGCCTGTCTCTGCCTTTGTCATAACACTGATTGCTACAGCTGAGGTCACTCAAAAACACGTCTGACTGCGTTTTGAACCTCACACATCATAAAGTCGTTGTGAAAGAATGTGGTGCCAGGCCAGATGAAAGGGCTCAGTACCCCGCAAATAACACCACATTAACACAGCTACAGACAGACACAGAGTGGGCATGAGACACAGACGTATATGTGGGTAGAGACACATTTTAATTTAGTTGTCGCATACATTGCGAGTGGACTTCTGGTTTCGCTGCAAAATTAAGTGGACATGAATGTGCCTTGAGCTGCATATGGCCCGCATTTATTTTAATAAAATGTGTCAAGATTCGTTTTTGACGAGTTGCACATCAATGCTTTTTAACCATACATAGACTTGTTTTATTTTATTTGTCAGTCATGCAGTGTGAAACTGTTAAGTATAAGATAGAAACACAAATGCACAAGTTTAGATTCACTTTCATAAAATTCAAACTAGTTAAATGTAAGCTATTAAAATGTACTGTATATTGAAAATGTGAGTGTATTTTGAACATTATGTGCACATGGTCGTGTCAATGCAATCAGTGAACCTAAGAAAACATCAACAACACAAAATGAACAGAACAATCCAAACAATGAAAATAAGATAAGATAAGATAAGATAAGATAAGATAAGATAAGATAAGATAAGATAAGATAAGATAAGACTTTATTAATCCCACACTGGGGAAATTCTTTTGAACAAAACATAATGAAAAAACTCAGCAAATATGAAGATGAAATGAATAAAGTAATCAAGAAAATGAACCAACCAAATTATACAGTGAAAATGGTAATAAAATGATATCCAAATAAGGAATATCCAAAGAAGGAACAAAAATGAAAAGAATAACACATCAAATTGCCAAAAAATAAAGAAAAAATGAGCAAAATTATTAAGGAAATTAAACAATCTACAAAATGAACAAAATTGATCAATAAATTGGCAAAATATCCAAACAATGAACAAAAATGAACAAAATATTGAACAAAATTAACAAAGCTGAAGACAAATGAGATAAAAAAAATAATCAGGAAAATGAACCAAATAATCTACAAAATGAAAAAAAAATCAACAAGATTAATACGGATGAACAAGAATAATCGACTCTGCAACACCGACTGCACATCAGTAAAAGTGAGACGTAAAGTGAGATTTATTTTTACCACATACTTTGTGACCCTCTCCAAGTCTGTGACCCACCAGTTGAGAACCACTGCTGTAGAGAGAAACATGTTAAGGTGTGTTTTCATGCATGTTGTATGTGTGTCTATCCCTGGTGTAGACAGGTGTGAAGGCTGCTAATTAGTTCTGGGGATTAACTGAATGATGATTGGATTTAATTAGTCTTTTGTCCCAGGCAAATCTCCTACTCTCCTCTTTTATGCTCTCTGTCTCTTATTCGCACACATTCCCACATTTTTAAAAGAGTAACTCGGAAATTAATCATCAGTGCTGTTTCTCTACCTGCACACCCTTCCCTTCATGTCATGTGACTTTCATGTCTGTATAGTACCGGGTCTTGGCGTGAATGTGGGAAGGTTGACTCACTCGCGGGGCCCTGATTTAGTCCCTCAGAGACACTCTTAGCTGATCAGAAAGTCGGCGTGTTCAGCCAGACGTGTCCTCTCCTATTTAAGGTGTTAAGGTGGGCTGTTATGGTAATGAGCCTTTGGGAAGTTTAGCCTAACGAATGTGTCTGTGTGTGTGCGTGCGTTCAGAGGGTTGATATAGAGGATGGTGTGAAAAGGTGTGTTAGCAAGTAAATGCATCCATTTGAGTTTATGTACAGTATATGTTGAAGCAGAAATGTGTGTGTTTGCATGATGACATGTCTTAGAATGAACTGCTCAAATTTGTTTGCTTCAATGAGCTTCATTATTTATCATTATTATTATTTATTCTTATTGTCATAAGGGGTCATGACTTTACAGCTGTTTTCATCTGATTTTGTCAACAATTTTAAACACATTTTCTGGAAATCTGCAAAAGAAAATGCAAATTTGTGAATATTTACTATTCATGGCTGTGTAAGTAGTTTGTTTTCATCATCATTGTGCTTTAACACGTCTGCCTCTTACCGATCTGAGTAGCTGATGAAGAGAAAGGCACAGGAAAACCTTGAAACCTGGCTTTAGCATTGTTATCCAAATTGCTGCATGTTATGCTTCTCATCTATATGATGTTGATAATATGAGCTTTATTTATCACATGCACAGTTATACATAGCAATACATAGTAATTTCTACTGCTTTTCACACATGGTAATATTTCATTGCAAATATATCTTCTGAATCTTTTTCCATTGCACCTCATCACAGTTATATTTTAACAATACACTACGTGCATGTGTGTGTGTGTGTGTGTGTGTGTGTGTGTTTGTGTACGTGTTTGTGTATTTGGAGTGGTCTCTGTGAGTGTGTGTCTGTGAATGAAAATATGTGTCTGTACTGTTGGGCTAGTATTTTAGTTTCAAATGGTGAGGCTGATACCATCTCCTGGAGGTCAGCCAGGTCTGAATCCTCTCTAATGTTTTACCTTTCTTGGCTTGGACTGTGTGTGGGTGTGTGGGTGTGTGGGCGTGTGTGTGTGTGTGTGGGGGGGGGGGCGCATATGTGTGTTCCACTCCTCAGCTCAGACTAAAGAACAGTGGGTGGTCTTCTGTTTTCAAGTTCTTCCTGCATCTTTTTAGTCCATTCTTCATCTCACATTGTAGTAGAGCTGGGTGATAAGTCCATAACTAGTTATATTGTGAGATTTAATGATGATGATGACTTATGGTGACTTTTTTCCCAATTTTGTTTATTTGCACATTGACCTTTAGGACATTTTTGTGTCTTTTGGCATTTGCTGTTTGTCTTTTATATTGTTTTTGTTTTTATTACCTCTCACTTCCTTTTGACCTTTTTGCCTCCTTTACATCATATTTTGTCTTTATAAATCTTTCACATCATATTTTGTCTTTTTCAGTTTTTCGTGTCATTTGTCGAGGGGGGCAGGGGGTTATGTCGTTTGTATATTTCTGTCTGCATCTTTTTGTGTTTTATATTTTTGTGTAAAGTTTGTTGTATGTTTTGCATCTTTTTGTGGAATCTTTTACTAAGACATTAACACTAACATTTCAAAACATTGTTGTAACATGATAATGATTTAATGATAATGATTTATAGTGATAAACATTTCTCCTTTACCTCAATTGTTAATTTTTACGAGGATGGGCTGAAAAGTTCATAGGCTGACTAAGAAGGGGTTATGCCACAGTAATGAAACTTGGCATGCATTTTATTCAACCTCTCCGGATATTAACTGCATGGTTTCTTTCCAGATAAACCCACACTGGATAAATAATTCAAGACTTTGAAAAGAAGTGCTAGAGGCAATTCGTAAAGTTGGGTAAAATTAGGCACTGTGCTTTTCAAATATCTGCAGAAAAGCGGTTAGCCCCCAAGGACATTCATGCTGACATGGTTGCTACATTAGGAGATAATGGTCCAGATTTATCAACTATGCAAAAAGTAGGCAGTTGAATTCAAGAGGGCAGCTCCCACCCAAGAAAATATCAACCTTGTTTACCACATGGTGATGGATGACAGACATTTAACTGTTCATCAGATAACTAATGCTGGAGGCATCTCCCTTGAGTGAGTAGAGAAAATTCTGCACAATGAACTTGGCATGTCGCACGTTTCCGCTTGGTGGGTGCCACAGCTTTTGACAACTGATCAAAAGCACACCAGGCTGGTCGTGTCACAGGTGAACTTGGCATTTTATGAAGCAGATCCAGCCAGTTTTTTTTTTTATGTTTCCTCACCCAAGATGAGTGTTGGGTTCACCACTTCGAGCCAAAGACTAAAGGGCAGTCCATGCAGTGGAAACACCCGTCTTCTCCCCCACCAAAGAAGGTCAAAGTGGTGTCATTGGCCCGGAAGGGGATGGACTCCATCTTCTGGGGTACAAAGGGCATTACGTTCATTGACTACCTTCAGAAAGACCAAACTATCAATGGAGAATACTGTGCCAACTTGTGGAGGCACCTGCAAAAGGAAATCATTTCCAAAGCTCCTGGAAAACTGACAAAGGCGGTCACCAGGACAATGCTCCTGCACACAAGTCTGTGGTTGCAATGGCTGCTGTGCACAACTATGGCTTTGAACTGGTTGATCACCCTTCATATTCTCATGATTTGCGACCATTTGACTATTTTCTGTTTCCTAACATGAAAAAACACTTGGCTGAATAGCAGTGTTGGACTGATGATGAGGTCATATCTGCTGTTAAGGATTTTTTTGAGGATCAGGAGGAGAGCTTCTATACTACTGGAGTCCAAACCCTGCAGCACAGATGGAAGGAGTGTGTGGACCGCAGGGGAGAATATTGTCAAAAAATTAAAGTCTATGAACTTTTCAGCCCACCCTTGTGTGTTGACTTTTAGGACATTATATCAACATTTAAAAAAGAAATCACAATCAGTATTTTTTACTTTTGTGAGTTTTATTTTTTTTTTGTCTTTTATATTGTTTTTGTCTTGTATTGCATCATACTATGTTTTGCACATTTTGCATTATTTTAATCTTTTTGAGTCTTTATATCATATGTTTTATGCATTTTTCATACTACAGTATAATATGTCTTTTCAAGTCTTATGTCATGTCGCATCATGTTGCATGTTGGGTTTTGTGCAATTTTATGTTATTTTTGCATCTTTTTCTTTGTGCACCTTTTTGCATTTTTTGTACTTTTAGTATTTTTTCCCTGATGTTTATTGTATCTTTGTTTTGTTGCATCTTTGACAACGAAATTAAAACTAACATTTCAAAAACAGTTGCACTGTGGATTTAATGATGAGGAATTTTGATAGTCTCTAATCATAAGAACTTGGATGTTGACTTTCACAGCATTAAACAAATAATCAACAATTTTAAAAAATCACAAAATCATGTGTTTCATATAATTTTTGAGTCTTTGCATTTTCTTTACCTTGCCCTTTACTTGTTTGTCTTTTCCCTCATTTTAATATTTTTGTGTCAATTGCTGTTTCTGCCTTTTTGCACATTCCTCTTCATTTCATATTGTTTTGATCATTTTACATGTTTCATGTTACATTTTGTCCCTGTGCATCTTTTAGTTACCTTACGCGTCTTTTTGTGTTACATGTAGATTTTTTTAGTGCCGTTCACACTGTATACTTTTTGTTTTGTTGCATCTTTATTATTAATTAAGATGCTACAAATAACCATCTAATTTCTTCAGCTGTCAGGACCACAAATCAGCCTTTAAAGATAAGATTTAGATTTGTCATTGAGTATGAAAATGATCAGCATCACTAAAATTCTGCATCCTTTCCTCTGCCCTGTATTCTTCTTTCTCTTTTCTGTCTTCTGTCTTCCCTTTTTCCTACTCAGCCTTTCCTTACCTTCATTCTCTGTCTGTCTCTCCATGTCTCTCTGCTTCTCAGTGTCCGTCTCACACGCTATGTCAGTTTCACCACCTCTTTTAATGGGTGTCACCTGCCAGAGTAATGGCCAGGGCTCAGTGTGCCATAGCAGTAATTTAACACTGTCACACATACACACACACAAGCGGAGGCACACTCAGTGATGGATTACTCTGGGGACTGTTGCAGAAGTGCTGCTCGTTGGACAGTCCTGCATGGATATGACAATAGTAAATTAGAGTGTGTGTGTTTTGTGTGTTTGTGCACATGCGGAGGTGACTACTGCTAACCTGACATGCTACGAGAGGAGATGCAAGTTTTGACTGATGCTTTTGTGATATGAAGCAGTATATGGGTTACTTTTCAACATCATCCCCTTTGAGGTCCACACACCTCTTCCAACAGTGCTGCAGCGTTTGAGTCCCTTTCAGAGAGAAGCTTTCATGTTGAAGAGTAAAGAACTCCTGAATGTCAGATAGGACCTCCTCATCCTTTCCAAAATGTCTTTCCAGTTCTATATTTTTAAAACTGAAATGTCATACATTAATGTGGCAATTGCACTACCAATCAGAAGTTTGAACACAGTTCTTTTTAGGTGTTTTTTCTTTATTTCTCTTATGTAGTAAACAGAAATGTATCAGACAACCAATTAAACACATCACAGTCCTAATTACAATTTCAGCCGGAGCAGTTATTGCAAATGGAATATACACCAATCAGCTAAAACATTATGACCACTAACAGGTGAAGTAGTACTACTGTTAATTATCTTTTCACATTGGCGCCTATGAGTGGCTAGGATGTATGAGGCTGCAAGTGAAAATTTAGTCCTTGAAGTTGGGGCAGCAGCAGTGGTAGAGTAGATCGCCCACTAACCAGAGGGTTGGAGGTTTGAATCACACTCCATCCCAAGCATCCCAGTCATTGCCATTGTGTCCTTGGGCAAGACACTTCACCCACCTTGCCTTGTATGAATTTGAATGCAACAAAACTTGCGGCAGCATAAAGATGCAAGCGACCTACACAAGGACCGAATTCTGATTCAAGACAACTGAATAATTTTATTCGGTGGTCCGACTTGCTTCTGTAGATTGAAACACCCAACGAGATCTCTCGGTTTGGAGATGCAATAATCCTCATAGTTTGGTCCTTGTCAACTTTGCTCAAATCATTACATAGTTTGGACAATTTGCTGCTTTCAGTGCAACAACCTCAAGGCCTAAATGTTCAATGTAATCCACATCATGACCACTTCACTGGTTAGTGGTCATAATGTTATGGCATATCAGTGTATAATCACAATTGAAAGGGCCAGATTTAGGAGGTTTTAGGGTGATCCAATTTGCAGAAATAGAAAAACAGCAACACTTGTTTTAAGACAACTAACGAACTGTAGTGGACAAGTAACATCAATACACTACAGAACTAAACATTATTGAAGATCCTTCATCCCCACCATCATCAGACTGTTCAACACCACAACTGATGGCAGACTGAAGAGTGAGAAGACTGAAGAAATCTCAATTACATAATTTTTCATTCCTACAGAACGAGCTGGACAAATGAATTTCCCTGAAAGGGATGAATAGTTTATTCCAATTCTGATGTGTAAAACCTGCAAGAAGAAAGTCAAAATTTACCTTTGCATTTTTTTGAAGTCTTGTATTTCTTTACATTTTGTTTTTTATGCATGTTTGTATATTTCTCTTGAGATTTCTAAGTAAAGAATATGTGTATTTTCTTGACAATTAAGGAGTTGATTCCAATCAATCGCAATAGCAATCACAGTCACAATCACTATGTTGCCTTTAATAAGGACTGAATTGAACTGAACTGATCAAACTTTACTGATCCCTTTTATGAAAATGAATTTAACCAGCTCATAGGTAAAAGAAGACCAAATCAGTAGGATGTCTTCAGCCTTCTCAGTCCTCAGTCTTCCACCAGCTATGGTGTAGAACAGTCTGATGGTAGTGGGGATGAAGGATTTCATATAGTTCTGCAGTGTAGGGATGCTAGACGTCCACTGCAGCTGCTCATCTGCTGGGACAGCTTCTATGGTCACCTGTCCGCCACAGCTCCCAGTGAATCCAGCCTCCCTCTGATCTCCACTGATCCGGCCTTTTTAACTAGTCTGTCCAGGCGTTTTACATCTTTCTGTATGATGCTGCCTAATCGAGTTTACTTGCAAAACATGCAGCATCTTAGGATAGACATTAAAGGACTTGAGCCTTTGTAAAAAAAAAAAAAAAAAACTAGCCGACTTATTTTGATAATAATCTGGGTTTTTTGCTACTAAATTATGCAGCCTTCATTTTGGCCTTACACCTCATCTTCTCTGAGCCTGACTCTAATTCTAGTTAAAGTTAAAGTAATCTGTTATCCACCAAATCCAGCCTTACATGGTAACACAAAGTAAAGGTACTTATCCATTGGGTTGAATAAAATTCATGCTCTGTTCTCCCGCTCTGGCATTGACCCTTTGACTTATGAACTTTGTAGCCTCCACTCCTAAAGCTTTTAACATCAGCTATATTTAAGACTTTCTCAGACAAACTTAAGCCCAGTTTTGTCATAGGAGCTAGCTTAATTATTGCTGGATGGAATTGTTAAAGTAATGACATGAACATAGCGTAAAAGTATGATTAATGATGTCTGGCTGACGGCCTGTTCAGGAAAGTTTTTGCTGATCATAACATGAAGGTCAGACACATTAAAACGCTAAAACTGTGTCAGCACAAAGACGGAAATATGCATAATTGAATTCATAAAGCAGTGCTTAGACCTGCTTTATAAATCTTAATTATGAAGTGAAATCCTGACCATGTGACAGTCATTCTCCCACGCACATAAACACCCCAATTAGCTGTTTTTTGTGACTCTTGCTTGTCTGAGCCACCAGTATGAACCCAGCGATACATGTGTGACAAGTGAAATATACACAATGATAGTTCAAATGCATTTTCATAACATCTTTTAGGGGGTAAAAAATCCAGTTGTGCAGGAAAAATGAATAATTTTGTGTCTATGGCCAGTGGTGAGTAAAGTAAACAGAAACACTACTCAAGTAAAAGGATTGCTGCTTTCTAATTATAGTTACTCAAGTAAAAGTAAAAGTATTCATAAAAATATAAGTCATGAGTAAAAGTAAAAGAGTTTCTCATAAAAAAGCTACTTACTTTAATGTGTAATTTATTCCAGCCTGATGCTTTGTTCAAAAAAATATTTTGTTTATTTTTTTTAACATCCTTGATTACTTTGATCTGTTTGTTCAGTTTTGTTGGTTATTTTGTTCATCTATTTTTTTTTTTTACCAATGTTGTTGCTCGGTTAGTTCATTTTTACTTCTTTTCTTGCATATTTGGTCTTTTATTCAATTTTTCTTGCTTATTTTCTTCATTTTTTGTTAGCATGTCAATATTTTGCTCATTTTGTTGCTAATTTTGTTGATTGTTTGGTTTAATTTCTTTATCATGTTGTTAATTTTTGTTAATTTTCTTGATTATCTTTCTACATTCCTGGTTCTTTTGTTCATTTTTTGTTTGTTCTTTTTGTATTTTTTAGACATTCCATCCTTCCAAATCTAACTGAGCAGAACTACATTTTTTTTTCATCATAATTTCTTGCAGAAGGGCATTTTATTAAGAAAAAAAAACTACTCAAGTACAACTTCCCACTTCTGTCTATAGCAGAAGCAAAATGATTTATTTTGAATAACAGAACTGCTGGAACTCAACTAAACCCTGTCATTGCCAAGCAAACAATGAAAATACTCTGAGCTATTAAAAATGCAGACCATTTTAAATGGAATGTTCAAGTAAAAGGACATCATACTGTTTGACTGACAAGTGTTTTCTGGCCAATGCAGTTGGAAAACACCAGAGCAGGATGCTGAGGACTGCGACTTTCATTATTTGCCCTGGCTGGGGGCAGATGACTGACGTAGCGACACATTGGAGTTTACCATAAGCTGAGGTTGCAAGACAGGGAGAGTTATATAGCAGTCATACTGTAGGTGGTCAGAAACACAGTGAAGCACACAGAAAGATGAAAACAGCTGTAGTCTCTGGGTCATAAACACCATGCACGCACATGCACACGCAGTGTCGAGTTAAAAGCAGTGGCATGGTGCAGCAGAAATGTTTTATGTTCCTTGTCAACACCTGGTTTGGAAAATGGGTGAGAGACAAAAAGCGACACATTGAAGAGAGAGAGTAATGATGGAAAATAGCTGCCCATGTAACTTTTTTGTGCCCATGTTATGCCTCTGTACCACGCAGTGATTATCAGTGTTGCATAAAAAACATCCACAGAGCATGGCAAGACATCAGTAGGTCACACACGCAGGAATACTTTCACACAACACTGCTCCAGTCAGGTTTTAGTATGTGTTTTAGCAGGTATGGTTCTAGTTTGCGTTTTTATGTATGTGAGTGTTTCAGAGCATGTACACTACCAGTCAAAAGTTTTGACACGCTCCATCCTTTAGTGTTTTTTCTTCATTTGAATACTGAACAATGCAAACTGTAAAAGAACACGTGTTATGTAGTAAACAAAAAAGTGTTTAACAACCCAGAGCACGTTTTATATTTCACATTGTCCACAAAAGCCACATTTAGCTTTGATCACTTTGAACTTTGCATGCTCATGCATTATTTTATCAGATTCACCAGGTAGTTATCTAGAAAGGTTTTAAATTTGTGGGTGTGTCTTGTCAAGACTTAGTTTGTGCCATCCATGTGCTTTACACCGCCAGTTGTCTTGTGCAGAGCAAGAGTGGGCACAAAGTCAGTAGCTATATTGATGCTGCTACAACTACTGTACAAATCCATATTGTGGCAATATTATTCTTATCATATTTCATAGCTTCATAGTTTCATCATAGCTTATAATGGTTTTGGCACGGCACTTGGACACACTGATTATTATTTCACTGGGTGTCTTGTGTGTTGAAGAATCACTGACCTGTGTAACCTCACCCTAATTACGAGTCTACATGCACATGTAACCTAAATACAGATGTAGCGGGTTTCATTTGGTCATACTGCCACGGCAATAACGCTGCAGCGCTGTAGACGGGGGTGTGGTGGTGGAGGGTGGGGGGATTGTTTTTCCAGCAGTAGCTGCAGTGCGCAACAGCAGCCATGAGGGGGGGCACAAGCCAGTGTTCTT
>JAQQAE010009049.1:3239-14825 GCA_029823295.1 Pseudamia nigra
TTAATAATTTTTTTCTTTGTTGTCCATTTGTTGATTATTCGGTTGAGTTTTGTCCATTTTATTTATGATATTGTTGATTTTTGTCTATTCTATTCACAGTCTTATGATTTTCATGCATGATTTTGTCCATTTTGTTGATCGTCATTCATTTTTACATAATTTTGGCAATTTTTCATCATTTATTTTGTCTACTTTTGTTCCTTTCACTCATAGTTTTGTTAATTTCTTTGTCTATTGTATTTATGATTTTGTTCATATTTGCCTATTTTCTTGATAATTTTCTTGTTTTTGTCTGTTTAAGTCCTAATTTTCTTAGTTTTGTTCATGTTTGTCCATATTTTGTTCTTTGTTTGTCCATTTTATTACTCATTTTGTTTTTTACTTTGGCCATTTTTGTTCATTTAGTTTTTCAAATTTTACACCTTGATGGTTTTGTTTAATCGATTTAAAGTCATTGTAAGTTGTAGATATTTATTATGATAGCTTTATATTAGTACAGGAGGTTTACATCATGACTTTACATAGACTGAAATGTGTATCTCCTGCTTTTCCACATTTGTTCTTCTACATACGTATTTTCCTGACTAAAAGTCACGGTTTTTTGCATAGTCTGGCGAGGGGAGTGACAAATACATCAGAGCGACTTGTATTTTGAATAAATTCGACTATAAGGCGTTTGACACACTGACAACCGCTAGAGGAGGCGAGCCGCGAGCTGTCCCTTCTGGCATCAGGCGCGCGCCCCCGAACAAATGCGACCTGTTCTGCAGAGCGACTAATACACGTTTTCTTCTTCTTCATTATGCATTTTTTTGGCTCTTGCCACTAACATACCGGAGCGACTTTTCACCCGGAAATTATTTTCATTTTGGCTCTGTTGAACCTGAGGAATGTCAACATGTGGTTTTATTGCGGTTGAGTTATTGAAATTACATTCAAATTGAGTTCCTCTTTTATAATAACTGCAGTGAGAAAAAAAACTTCCACTATTTCATAATTCATCAGTACTGAAAGGATGTCGTGGTTAATAAGCTGGACATCCCCAGGAGTTTTTGTAAACTGTTGTCTGACTTTACAGGAGAGGTTTTAATCCACTTGACTGTGACTGGATGACGATATTTCCACATGAAAATTCTTCATATCAGTTAATATAACAGTAATTATCATGGTAAATGTCAAATCCTTACTTAAAGGATACTTTTTAGTCCAAGGTTCCAGTGGGGAAAAAAACAGATGGTTGTTTATGGTTTTAATTTCTTAGTAAAATTACAATAGCACTATTGCAACTTTTCCACATTGACTTTTGATTCTTGTGCAAATAAAGACGGGTAACAGACACTGTATTTGTCCCTCGTTGTGAGGAAGGGCATCCGACGTAAAAAACCTATGCCAGATCAAAGATGCGACTCATTGGTATTTCGCTGTGGCGACCCCTGAGGGGAGCAGCCGAAAGGAGAAGAAGAAGTAAAATATGTGACAAGTTGGAAAAATGCAAAAACAAAGAAGACAGAGATGGCTTAAAAGAAGCAAACAGTTGAAAACATGGGCAAAATTCTCAACAAAGTGAATAACTTGATCAACAAGTTATAGTTAAGATGAACAATTATGAAGAAAATAATCAATAAAATGCAGATATTAATAAAATAAGAAATGAAATGCATAGGATAATCCACAAAATGAGCAAAATAATTAATAAAATGCAAGTAAAGTATTATTGAGCCAACAAAAAGGTTAACTTTTTAGATTATTTGGTTCACTTATTGTGCATTTTGCAGATAATTTTAATTTTATCGTTTATTTCACCATCTTCTTATTCTGTTTATATTTTTAAAATTATTTTGTTCATTTTTAATAATTTTTTTCATTATTTTGTTTCGTGGTTTATTTTGTTCTTTTTGATTTATTGTATTTTATGGTTTCATTCATTTCTTTAATTTTATTGATTGTTACGTTTATTTAGTGCACATTTTTTTGATCATTTTTTTCATATTATAGACTGTTTTGTTAATTTTTGTTCATATTAGATTATTTTTCTCATGTTTTACACATTATTTTGTAAATATAGTGGATTGTTTTGTTCATTCTTTGTTAATATCTGAGGTTATTTTATTCATTTTTGAGAAAATTCCATGTTCATTTGCTTTCATCTTATTTTCCTTTATTTATCCAACCAAAATCCAAACCATAAAAATGCAACGATATGTGGCTTTTTAATGTGATCATTTTAAGCCATCGGTACAATTCTTTACCACTGTCACATGTACTATTTGCAGCCTTTTCTCACCCAATTTATTAAATAAAGGTTGTTGTCATTCTGTGCTACAGTCTCACCCTGGAACCAATGTGACAGTGATTGACCTGTTCGACAGGAGTGCCAGTCTGGAGCCCATGTGGAAGCAGGTGGAGGGCTTCAAGGCAGCTATTTACCCCATCATGCAGAACGCAGCTGACGGAGTCCACTTCATCTGCTACTCACAAGGTCAGTGTGTGTTTTTATAACACTGGTGGAAACATGATGTTTGGTTAAGATTATACGGCACTGTGTTCTTGGTCATGTTAACCTCACAGTGACACAGCGTTTCATATCACGGTTTTTACAGACTGAGCTTTATAACATTCACTTGATTTTCCTGCTGACTCTGTAAACGTTTACAGGAGTAAACAGCCGGGAATTACCGTACCATCCAGCAGGTTGTAATTCAGGTTATAAAATAAACAGTTGTAGTACTGAATTTGGTCAGTCGAGCTGTTTCCAGAGCTGTGATAAAATACTCCATAAACACACCTGTGACAGAATCATGTGAGTATTACTACTCCACAAGGTCTGTTTTAGAATGTTTTAGAGTTTACTGGATGAGTGATGGAAAGAGGAGAAACTGAAGCATTGGAAAAGTCAAGATACAGCACTATGACATGAGAGCTGAACAAACGTCATCGATACTGACTTGAAGATGGATAAGTTATGTCAGCAATAAGGCAGAAATTTGAATTGTTCATTCAGTGTTACTGTTACCCAAACTATATTGAGAAAACATGTAGAGACAATATACTTTCTTAAGGGTTTCTGAGATTGCAATGAAACACCGAGCATGGCAAGTTTTAATGCACATGGACTGGACACTGATTGTGAGAGGTTCACCAAACTGTGAAAAGAATTTGGGGATTTTATTTTCTACAGTTTTTAATTGCATATTCCAACACCATGGCTCCATAATAAGAGTCCAGGTGCTAAAGTGAGCTGATGTAGTCATGATTTGTTGCCCATTGAAAATGTTTAGTGTACTATGAAGTGTAAAATATGACAAAGGAGACCCGAACTGTTCAGCAGCTGAAATCCTACATCAACCAAGAGCTGGAAAACATTTTACTAAAATTCTAGTAATTGTTTTCCTCAGTTCCCAAAGGCACCGTGTTGTTAAAAGAAGAGCTGATGCATTTGAGTGGTAAACATGATCCTGGCTCAACTTTTTTTGAAATGTGTTGCAGGCATCAAATTCAAAATGATCATGCAGTTTTCCAAAAACAATGATTTGATGTGTTGCGATTGTGCCGTTATCAGTTTAATATGAGGTTTTAATATTTTAATATTTATTGACACATTGACCCAGTGATGAGTGAATTAAAACCTAAACGGGGTCATAATTCACTGGTGATACTGATGCAAAAGACATTTACAAAAGAAAGGCATAAAGAAATGAATACTCTTGATGTTTTTTTTAGGTGGACTGGTTTGCAGAGGGATTCTCTCCACTCTCTCAGACCATAACGTTCAGTCATTCATCTCTCTGTCGTCGCCTCAAGCCGGACAGTACGGAGGTGAGCTCAGTGCATCAACATGCATTTATCTGTGATTTGTATCCACATTTAATCCTCCTGTTTGTCTGTTTTCTCTCAGACACAGATTACCTGAAGTACCTCTTCCCTCAGTTTGTGAAGTCTAACCTTTACCACGTCTGCTACACTGCGTTTGGTCAGAGGATATCCATCTGCAACTACTGGAACGGTGAGAAGGAGCTTACATACAGGAGGGCTGGGGATGTGAAGCTGTAAATAAGACAGACATTTCTACATGTAGCAACCAAATGTATTTATGTTGCATAAATATCTGTCACTTTTAGTCACCAAATTTACTTGTCTATGTTAATTAAAGCCGAGGAAAATTAAACTAAAAAAACAAGCTAACAAAAACAATTGTCTTCAGAGGATGGCATATTCCATGAACCCCCACAAAATAGAAAAGAAGTAATTGTTACTTGTCTTAGTTTTATTTCACTAACAGCAGAAGAATGATTTCTCAGATCAGTTATGGAAGAAATATAAGATAGTGAAGTTCTGCTCCATAAGTCCAGAATGTAGTGGACAGGAGGGATGGGAGACAACATAGTAAGATGGAACAGCACATATGCAACTCATGAACTATTGCAAAATTAGTGGGAAAATACTGAATGATTACTCTATTCTGCATTGGAAATCAAAGGGTCTCGGCCCTCCATGGCATGAGTTTGACACCTGTGCTGTAAAGTCTCATATCATTGGAAGTCATCTAGCTCACCACAAGTGTTTTATTTTGTACTCCGAAGCATCACACAGTTTTTTTTTCTGACAGTAGTTGATCCTGTTTGTTTTTCTTTTTCCTCCAGACCCCCACCACAGAGATCTGTACGTAAACAGCAGCGACTACTTAGCTTTGCTGAACAGCGAGAGACCGAATCCAAATTCAACAGGTCAGCCCAGGACCAGGTTTATATGTTCAAGCTTAATGATTAACTAGGAGATGTTAAACTAGAAAATGTGCAGTCTCTGAAGACATTGCATGGGATTGCTGAGTCAAAATAGTTGAACTTGCTGGAACCGTGCAAGAGTTACGTAAATTAACTATTCAGTGAAGTAGTAATTAAAGGATCAAAGCACTGTTGCCTTAGTAACCACACATTCCATTAGAGTTCTCCATTCATTTCCTGTGGGAAAAAAATGTCAAAAAACGTTTAATATTTTAAAAATTATAAAGGTTAGAATTATGAAAAGCAATAGCAGAGATGTCTTGAATAAGTTGAACAATGTGAAGTTTGAATGGTTTGAATCTGAAAAAAAATGTAGGATCAGTTAAATGACAACCAACATACAGAAGTGGAAGAACAATAGGGAATAAAGACTGAAGACAAAAATAGTGGGATTTCTGCATGACTCAGCAATCCCACTAATAACTTTGACCAGACTGCCCCACAAATATGGGATTGTTGAGTAAGAATAATGGACCTGCAACTTGAGTCTACAATGTACAGTTATTTTTTTCAGCTGCCGAAACTTTGAATAAAATCATGGCTGTTAACAGTTCAAATATATTATGCCTTACAGGGACACTAAATCAGGGGTATTCATCAATTGCCACAAATGGCCGAGACACTGCAGGTTTTCTTTCCATCCACTCACTAAAGCAGACGTTTGCACTGAAGAGCAATCTGTGGGAAGGAATTCAGTGAATTCTCCAGTGCTGAAGAGACTGCGTAGGAGCCATATGTATGGTATTCGGGTGAAGTGGTGTGTCACTTGGTTGGTGCTGTCTGGTTGCTATGGTGATGACTGGGGTCACATGGGCATAGGAGGTGGCTGCCCATAAGTTTATAATGGCGTGCACTCACCTGCACAGATGGAGGAGGAGAGAGGGGAGCTGGGTCGCCATAATTTTTGTTGACCGCTTCTCGTTACCATCGCTTTGTGCTGTGTGTTCCATATACCTTGAGTGTATAAAGTTCCATCTTTGTGTGTATGTAACGCTGCAAAGCCGCTTTTATTAAAGTCACAAAACTGCAATGAAAGTGTGCTTATCATGTGTACAAGCCGGGCAGCGCGTCGGACAAATAGACAGAACCCATACTCATCGTCTCGAGCGACAATAGGTTTTGGAGTCGCTACAGACTGCAAGTACAGTGTTTTGGCCCTTTGTGGCAATGGTTGGGCACCCCTCCACTGAACCACATAAAAGCATTATAATATAAGAAAATGTTGAATGTCATTGTACTGTATGTTTGTAATGGATTAAAGAAATACAGACCGGTTGTTAAAAGTGGAATTATTTTAGCCTTTAGTTTGCCTTTTGTTTCAGTTTAAACAGTTCTGTGATATTTTCATTTTGTGGCATGTTTTTGCTTTTCACTTTACTTCTTATCATTTTCATCTTTAACATCATTTTTGTCTCTTGGTTTATACACTGCCTGTCATAACAAATTGTCTTAATTTGATTTATTTATGTGTTTTTTTTTATTTTAGGCATTTTATAGGAATGTTAAATGTCCAGTATTGTTCAAAGATCTTTTTTTTTTCTTATTAAGAATGAACAGTTTACACATGAAAAGAATTAAAGGCACATCTTTAAAGTAGATTTGTTGTTTCTGCGTCTATGTTAACTGTTGTGTTATTTTGCCCCAGAGTGGAAGAAGAACTTCCTGAGGATCAAGAAGCTGGTGTTGATTGGTGGTCCAGATGATGGAGTCATTACTCCATGGCAGTCAAGGTAAATGTTGTGCTTCCATTTTTGACTGTAATTCAAACAAATTAATTCAACCAAAGATTTGCAACCATTAAATCATCTTCCTACTTAAATGTATTTGTGTTTAAGAGGGTGTCATGTGCTGCTTCTTTGTTTTTTCTTTTTATATCTGTGGAAAATCAGTTGGAAATCATTTGACCCTCATGTGACGATGCCTCATGTTCTCACACTGTGTCTCTCACGTTTCAGTCAGTTTGGTTTTTATGACGACAACGAGACGGTTGTTGAGATGCAGCAGCAAGACGTGAGTGAAAATCACACACATACACAACTGTTTATCAGCTTATATTAATAACTGGAAACTTAAACATGTGTCTTATTTTCCATTACAGTTTTGCAGCTTGAAGAAATATCACAGAACCCTTAATTCTAATCTACGATATTTGTATCATTTGTATCATTCATCCCTCAGAACCTTTATTTAAAGGTTTTAATCAAGGGTTCCATATTGCGCCACTTAAATTTATATTTGTGGCTTATATATCTATTAATCACTATTTAATCAGGAAAAGATTCATTTAGACTAAAAATCACTTGTAGGGTGTTGGCAAAATAAAATGTGTTGATTTGATTTCCCCTTGGTTTTCTGAGGTCCTCTTTATATCTCTGACAGACACACTCTGATTTCACTGTGATTGGCTGAACATACATTTCCAAGGAGTCCTGGGATCAGATTCAGTCACAAGGCTACTGTAAACACAAAAAAATTGCTAGGAATCTTGGTCAGTTTCTCACAGGGATAATTTTAGCTTGAATGTGATTTGGTTATAACTTGTGATGTTTTAATATGTAGAATTCTCCTGGGTCGTGATGGATGGACATGCATTTTTAGCTTGACCATGATAGATTCTGGCTTGTGTCACATCTCACAAAAATTCAACATGCCTTGTTTTTTGTCTTGTCAGTCATGTGTGGATGTCTCAGAACTGACAGCACTGAGCAAGTTCATTTTCACAGTTTTTATTTCACATTGTATAGTTTATATAAACCTGAAAAACATTCATTTTTATAGTACGTGACCTCTAAAGATCTTTTTTTTTTTTTTAAACGATGGCTCTGGCGTTAGATGTTCCTGATGTGTGATTTCTGGTCCTGTGTGTGACTGTCATCCATTATTTTCTTTTGTCTCTCCTCTGTCCGCTAACCCAGCCAGTTGAGGCAGATGGCTGCCTACCCAGAGCCCAGTTTCTGCTGGAGGTTTTTCTCTTGCATTAAAAGAAATTTTTCCTCCCCTAGTCACCCTAGGCTTGCTCTTGGAGGTTCTGTTGGATTTGCTGTCCGTATAGTGTTAGAGGTTTCAGCCTTGAATTGTGAAGCGCCTGGAGTTAATGTTGGATTATGACAAGTGCCGTAAACATACACATGAATTGAGGTGAACAATGTGTTGTGACTTTTTTTTTTTCCACTGTATCAGTTGTACTTGAGGGACGTGTTTGGTCTGAAGACGCTGGCAGCTCGTGGAGACATCATCCTGTGCTCTGTTCCCGGTGTCGAACACATCTGGTGGCATTCAAATGAGACTGTTTTCCACGCGTGCATGGAGAAATGGCTGGACTAAAAACAAAAACACACAGACACGCTGCAGAAAGAACCTCCACCACAACTGTATTGTATCCTGTGGGTTTGCGATGTCTCTATCATGTTTTCTTTATTTCATATACTTTTTTCTGTCTTCAGTTTTCAGTATTTTAACTTGTACTTACTTTGATATATTTATTTTAACTTTGTCATTGCTGCTGTGTCCAAATGACTACATCATAGTGTACAATAGAGTAATTTTTAAAAACTCACCATGAAGGCCGCGTGACGCATGTGTAGGATCAATACTCGTACATACAGTAACTCACTGCACTCAGTTTGTTGATGAAGTTACTGGTCCTCAAGTCTCCACAGCAACAAAAAGAAAAAGGGAGGATTTTCCCTTTTGTTTCAACATTTTGGGATTTTTTTCCTAACATGAAAAACATACAAGCACAAACTCCCAGAAACAACAAAGCTCCCATAACAAATCAGTCAGTATGTAACAAAACTACTAGTTTAATACTCTGCTTAATTGCAACATACTGAGCCCATACACAGCACATATGCTGAACATCATTTGCAGAAACATGTCTGACAGATTTAGTGTTTGATTCATTAGTGTACATGTTAAGGGACATTTTCTAGAGCCGGACAATGTGGCCAAATATGTTCATATGAGTCAGTGTCAGTTATCTCAATGAATGTCAAATCACTGTTTTATTTGGGGTGAAAGGCTTATTTTTCATGCTGAAACAAAGCTGAAGAAACCAGATGACTGTTTGTGGTTTTAGATAATTAGTAGAAGATGGATTAAGACAAAAATGATCTAAAAGACACAAAAAAAGATGGGAAACATGGAAGAAGATGACGTACAAGACAAAAGCGATGTAAAAGTTTCAAAAAGATGAACAAAACAACATGATGTAAAAAAACTGAAATGAGATGAAGCTGACAGACACAAAAAGACATTTTCTCTCTGATTTGGTGATTTTCTAAAACACCTGGATGTTCAGACACTAATCACTGCCTGTTACTGACTTCTGCATGTTTAAAACTCATATTAAGGGTGAAGTTTTACTCAGAACAGGTGTAAAGTTGCACTTATACACCTGCCAGTTTCTTCACTTACTTTACATGTGAGGCCTAGAAAATCTGCCCATCAACTTGAATTTTATTTTAGATTTAATACATAATCTCTGAGACGTTATTTGTGAAAATGGTGTCCACAGATGTTCAGTACATCTGTGTGTTTGTTCACACGTACCTCAAATCGCCACACCACACATTAGTGCCTGAGCGACTTCCAGTCATTGTGTACAGACTCACTGCCTCGCTCATTTTAATGATGCAGTAATTTGTATCTTTTTAATCCTTCCATTTTCTATCCTGGAGATCATAGTCTCCTGTTTGTAAGTGACACATCAGGCCATGCACATCGTGTTTTGTTGTCATTATCATGCAGAGCTTTAGACTGTCGCTTCAGTAGATTGAGCCTTAATTTTCCCCTCATGCCTCAGTGTTTCATGTCTTGAACCGAAGTGCTACGACTCGCTGCCTTTTGGTAAACCTGGTGATAGATGAGCTGGAGCTTGAAGGTCGGAGCGCGGCAGTGTTTGTCAGTGTTTACTCCTCCTGCAAACCATCCTTGTGGCATCTGTACCTCCAGCTGCATTTAGAAATCTCAGGCACCTTGTCTGTCTAAAAAGGTATTGGTTTCTCATAACTGTTTGCGTTGTTTTTGATGTTTATGGCTACCTTTTTTTATGATGCTGTTTCCAAAAAAAGAAGCTGCTGTGTTACATTTAAATGAACCAGAATGTGGTGGTTTGCAAAACATAAAAACCCAGTATATAATTGAAAATGGCACAATGAAAGCATTTGACATGTAGAAAGTGAGAAATTGAAGTAGTATTTTATGATGCACCAAACATTTTCAATAGGTCAGCATCAGGCCTCTTACTACAGAGCCATACTGCTGGAATATGTGTAGAATGGTCTTGCTGACATCAACAGGCCTTGCCTTTTAAAAAAAATAAAAAATAAATCGTCATCTTCTTAGCAGCTTCATGTTGCTCCCAAACCTGTATATATTGTTCACCATTAATGTTCCTTAACGAATTTGGAGGTTCAGCTTTTTTAAAATGTGTCACTGGCATCATTTTTTAGTACCGCATTTGATATGTTTCCTTTTTGCTATTTTCTATTAAATATAGTGTCTGTGTTTTGCATGTCATTCCACTGGGTTATTAACATAGTGACTCAGCTTTTTTGGAAATGGAGTTGTGCTTCAAGGCGTTTCATAAAATTATTTAAGTATTTAAGTCTGGTCTTTGAAGAAACAACAAGTGAAAAAACTTTTGAATGTTGCACAATGTTTGAGTAAATGATGGAGAAGTGAAATAAGGAATCATTAACTGTTTTAAAGCTAATATTTAATACTTTTTGTAACTGTTATTTTAATGTTGATGCATTCTTTTGCTCCATGTTTACATAAAGTGTGGATTTAAGGGACATCCTCAGTTCATTCAACAGTATATGTTAACGGACACTTTTTAAAACTCAAAAAAAAAAAAACCTATTTTGCTAGCGTTCTACAGTTTCTACAGGACATGGACTGCAAATAAAAATCCTCAATAAAGGACAGTTTTCAACATCATTGGTTTTGTTGGTTCACTCAGTTGTATCGAGATGAGTCATGTTTCAGGTACATCTTCCCCTATTAGTGCACATCACTAATAGGGGAAGTTTGAACACTTTGACTCCTCAAAAATTCCACATGTAAACTGACTATGCTTTAATCTCCTAAAATGACTGTTATGTATGGCAGCGTCGATGGTGGAAGGTAACAAACTACATTTATAGAGTGCTGAGCTTAAGAAAAATACAAAGCACTTACATTTTACTTCAGGATTTGAAGGTAATGCAACTTTATTCTTTTGTTCAGCTGCATTCATGGGACAAATAGTTCTTTGCTACTTTTTATACAATAAGAACCAAGTTCACTTGGATATGTCTGCAATCTTACAATGTTAAAAACAGGGCGGCCTTTGATTTTTTTTGTGCCAAAAATGAACTAAATAATTAAGACGATGAATAAAAATGAACCAAATAATCAATAAAATTAACAAAGTTCTCAAAATGTCAAATAAGTGCGCCAGTAAAAATTATTCTATGACCTATTTTGTGCCCTGACCCTTATCTTTGGCAAAGGTGGAAATGAACTCCCAACTCACTTTGGTTCTCTTTTTTTGTATTTTTTTTTCTTTGTGTGTGTGTATGTGTATACTTTTTGTCCTTTCATTACTGTAGTAATTTTAACAATATACTCATGCAGACTTTTGACTCCGGCTTCCTCCCACAACCAAAAAACATGCACTAGGGGTTAGGTGAATTGGTCACTCTAAATTGCCCATAGGCATGAATGTGAGCGTGAATGGTTGTTTGTATGTGTCAGCCCTGCGATGAACTGGCGACTCATCCAGGGTGTACCCTGCCTTCGCTCAAGTCAGCTGGGATAG
>JAQQAE010009050.1:0-14823 GCA_029823295.1 Pseudamia nigra
TCTTTGTTGTAAGTTGGTCCATATTTCTTTCTTTTTTTATTCTCTTATACGTTAATAAGGATACATTGTTATGCAGAGGTGTACTTATAACAATTTTATAGACAGATGATACTATTTATAGTCGCGGGGTGGGGGGAGGCGAGATGTTTTCTTCTTCCTAGGAGGGGCATGACAGAAAATAATTGAGAAGCACTGCATTAAAGGAAGTTTTTCCTTCACCCTGTCGCCTTTGTCTTGCTCTCGCTGGTTCTGTTGGGTTTACTCTGTATAGTCATGAAGCCTTGGCCTTGAATTATGAAGCGCCTGGAGATATAATCATCGATTATGATTGGCGCTATACAGATGAAATTGAATTGAATGATGCAAAGACATGAGTAGCTCCCACTCTTTTTTTTTTTCCCCTTTTGGTGAAGTAGCTCTCAGAAAAAATAGGTTAGGGACGTCTGTTGTAGAATCCTTAATTGTTTCCAGCTGACTCCTTTTTATAGCAGCATATATATGACAGAAACACTGCAGTGTTGGTGTTTTCCAGTATTGCACCGCCCTCGTTTGTTTTTTAACTTAATACTTTGCTCACCTTAATTTGAATTTTGTCTAACCAGGAGGAAGAGGCCGGCCCCCACCCTCTGTCCCTGTCTGTTTCTGATTACCTCACCCCTTCCTGGTCTTTATCGCCCTCGTCGTCCCCCCTCACTCACTCCGAGCCCAGTGACTCAGATCGCGAAGAAGATGAAGAGGAAGAAGATGACGACGATGATGACGATGATGAAGAGGAGGAAATCGACGAAATAAGAGGCCGGATGCTTAGACGCCGCAAAAAGCGCAAGATGCCTGCGACAGTCAATTCAAAGAAGAAAAGCACCCCAACTTCCACCAGAGGACCTGGACGCCCCTGCTCGTCTTTTTCCCACCCTGCACCGATCACACCCCCACCTAGACCCCAGTCGCAGCCAGTCAGTGCCCTGGCAAGCCCAACCACCAACATCAACAATAACATCAACATAAACATTGGTAGCTCCAGCAGCGCTACAGTGAGCCGGCGGCAGCACTGCCCGTACTGCGGCCGCCACTATCGCTCTCTGGCACGACATCTGGAGAAGCACCATGCCAACCAGCCAGAGGTCCGAGCAGCAATGGAACTGGCCCACTTCCACACACAGAACTCTTCAAACGGCAGTGCCGCACACCCTCACCCCTCCTCATCCTCCACCCCGGCCCCTCATAGCCATTCCTTCGCTGTTCCTCAGCCCTCTGCGTCGAACCCTGCCCCGCCTTCGCTCTTCTCCAGGGAGAGGGAATCTCCATCAGCTCGCCCCAGCACAGGCGCCGTTTCATTCTCCCTCTCGCTTTCACCTCCTAATTCTGCTCAGCCTGCAGCCACAAAGAAGGGGCCAAATTTAACCGCGCCCCCCGCAAAACGCACACCTTCTCCGATGGTGTCCCAGGTAAAGAGTCCATCTTCTCCTCCTCCTCCTCCGCCCAATCCCAGAAGGGGTCGGCGGATGAAGAGGGAAAAGCATGAAGAGCAGCAAAAGGTAGAAGTGGAAAGCTTAAGAAATCAAGAGGAGCTGGCACCCCCTCCCACCCCAGAGCCGGACATAGATCCAGATGAAGATCTAGAGCTGAGTGGGGAAGGAGAAGACGACGCACCGGAGGAAAAGAATGGAGAAGTTGTAAGGTGGGCTGGATGAAATGTTGTAAAGTTACCAGACACACTTTGCAGGAGGGATGCCCAAAGATTTTACCAGTCGACCTGCAGAGATTATTCATGTGTTCAACAGACAGTATTTACCTGCAGTACAGTGGTTGTATCTATAGTACTGAGGCACTTTAAAGGTTACCTGGGTAATCCTAGGAGCATATATTTAGTCATCATTTGTGCATATAGTCATGCTAAGTAGCTAGCATTTGGCTACCTCCATGGTCCGCATGACGAGCTTTGTTTGAGGTTGATCTGTTTGCATTTCACCTTTTTGATGACCTTTACCCTCTCAAAATGATTCCACACTGTAGGTTTAATCAGTAAGCAGCCCTTAAAATATGTCACCACTTTCTGTGCATGTTAGGGTCCACAATGACCAGTTAAAAAAAAAAAAAAACAAGCAGTTGTGTTCCTTATACTTTTGCCACTGAGATGTTGTTGCATTTTGTCTACTACATTGTGGTCTTGACAGATTTTTCCTGTCTCTCTTCAGCGTCCACAGACATCACATGTCTCCACTCCTTTCGTCTCTATCCTGTTTGGTTCTGTACTTGCACCACCAGCAGCATTCCTCGTTCCTGTCTTTAACCCGGTCTCTTCATTCTGCCGAGGCTTGGCGTCTGCTCTGCCATTCCAGCCTTTCCCTGCTTATTCTCTACAATCGCCACCGGGAGTGTGAGGTTGCCAAGCTCACAATTCAGGACTACCGCAACCGTGTCATCCCCCAGGCGAGCTCAGTCACCAGCTCCCCCTCGGGCATGGAAGCCCTCCTTTCCCCTTTCGAGCGCCAGGTCCTGTGTCACTTGCCACGGGCCGGTGTCCTGGGCAAGAGAGGACGAGTTCAGCCTCTTATTCTCCCGCCTCATTGTGAGTCCTGCCTGGACCTTCTCCTTCAAACCAGCCCCAATGTGGGTGTGGACCCAGAGAGCCCTTACGTCTTTTCTCGACCCTACCACTCCCCTGCGACCCCATTGAGGGGCACGGACCTCCTGAGAAACCTAGCGCGAGCCAGTGGGGCAAAGAACCCCGGAGCACTGACTGCAACACGAGTGCGTCGGCAGGTAGCCATTCTGACTCAGCTGCTGCTATTGGAGGAGGGGGAGGGACAGGGCGGGACTACGAAGCGCCTAGAGGACTTTCTGGAGCACGAGTACCATGTGACACAAAATTGCTCCACCATTGTTCGGGATCCGGGACTGATGAGTCGTGTGGGTCGCGTTGTTTTGTTTGGAGAGAGGCAGGGGGTGCTTTTCCGAGGGATGAGCCTGCAACACATCTGCCTCGAACTGGATGGTAAGGAGTTAAATTACAAGTGTCATGTTCCTATAGAAACACAACAGAAAAGAGTTTTTGTCGTATTCATAAGACAAAGTAGAACATTTGTGGCCACTTCAGACTTTTTATTTCATTTAGCTTGAGTTGAGGGAGTAGTGTTTATTTCGCCTTTCAGTTTGTTTCCTGATTTCAGTTTTTAGCATATGGTGTGTTGACTAGTTTTTATATTTAGTTTTAAATATTATAAAGATAGTCCTCATTTATAGAAGCCAAAGAAATGTCAGCAATTTGGATTAAAGCCATTAACGCTCTTATTTCAAGGAGCAAATTCAGTAATGTTACATGACATCGAGTGAGTTGAGAGGTTTTTCCTTGTTTCTGCTCAGCCTTTTTATATATTCGTTTATATATCTGTCCTGTAGTGATGTCTGGCAACTCAGCAGATTCCTTTTCAGAAGACTCGGAGGCAGAGGAGGACAAGGAGGATGTGAAGGAGAAAACTGAAGTGGTGGTGAAGAAGAAAGGACCAGGACGACCCCCAGGGAAGAAGAAGGCACCCAACCCTCCAACAGTTGTTCCGACGATACCAAACGCCCTTAAGAGAAGACCAGTGCCACAAAAATCAGGTAACCAGGATAAAAAACAAACCTACTCTTTCAGTGGTTGTTCTTTTTTGTCACATTGTACAGTAACACAGATGACATCCGAACTGTAACGAACATGTATGGAATCATGTAGTTAAAGGAAGATTCCTAAACAACCCAGAACATGCTTTATATTTTAGATTGTCCAAAGTTGCCTTTTTGATCTTTGACAGCTTTGCACACTAGTGGCATTCATCAGATTCACAAGGTCGTGACCTGGAACAGTGTGCCTTGTCGAGTTACTCTGTGCTTTAGACCAGCAGTTGTCTTGTGCAGAGGAAGGATTGGTACAGATGGGTGAAGCCACACTTTTCACCACTTTGTTTCAGGCATTTTGCTGTGTTTTTATATGTTATCTACCTCCTCCTGTGAGGGCATGTAATGTCCATGTCTAACCACCAGAGGGCAGTAATGGACAGAACACAGTATACAGACTGTAGAGAAGCTCTAGAATGTAGGTAGTGATTCACTCCGGTAGGTAACGTTCATGTTAGTGTCAGTTCCTTACTGGTGCCTGATTCTGTTATTCATTCCTATCCATAAATACTACAACTACTGTACAAACACATATGTCATGAAATGGAAATGAAGTTCAGTGAAGTTGAATCATTTCAAGAATGAATCTGACTTCAAGTGCAGTTGCCAAAGCCACCAACACTGTCTGAGGAGCAGTTTCTGGTGCTGGTGATGTTTGACTCGTCTCCTGCTCCCGGGGCTTCATGTCCGGAGGCAAAGCTCACGAGAAGCCGTTTCTTCACTGCATTTTAGTTTTGGCGACTGGCTCGGGGGCATATTCAGATTTCTTTGGATTTTTTTGGACTGACTGGCCTTAATTTCTTCAAGTAATGATGGACTGTGTTTTCATTTAACGGTTTCATGCTATAATATAGATGTAAATCCTACTGAATGAATGAAGGCTTCAGCTGACGCTCCCGTCATCTCTCTTCCATGTGATCCACGCTTCTCAACAAACAACACCACTAGACTTCAGTAAACTTCAGTGAGGCTCTTTACTTTAACACCATTCTATTCACAAACGTCATGGCAATGATACTTTTTTACAGATATATCATGAATAATTAAAATCAATAACATGAGGAAAGAAGTGGAGGAGGTCAAAAAACTGTGTTGCTCCACTCTCGCATAACTTCCAGGGGTCACCAGTGCATTTTCAAGTTCCGCCTTATATACAAGCCCCATTTAATCTATCAAATATCAAACCCATACAACAAATACCAAATTAATACACATGCACAAAAATCATAACCACATTCACTGTTATAACTTACGAATCATGAAACCTAATATTTTAAAACATTAACTGCTATTTTTATATTAAAATTCCTGGATATGAGAGCCATTACCCGTATTTTTCACACTATAAGGCGCATTACGCAACACAAAACTTGGTTAAGTCAAACTTTATTAAAAATATTATAAATTAAACTTTTATTCAAGGCTTTCCACAATAACAAAAAGTCGTACTAAAGCATTTTGACAGATTTTTGAGCGCCGTGTACCACATACTGACTTTGAACCGATTTTACCGTAAGCACAAACCAGGAAAAAAATCCATATATAAGGCGCACCGGATTATAAGGCGCACCTTCGATTTTTGAGAAAATGAAAGGATTTTAAGTGCGCCTTATAGTCCGAAAAATACGTTATCTATCAACTATAAAAAATGCATTTAGGCTCCTACAGTAGATTTGTGCAGTAGTTGTGGTAGCACTGATAAGACTGTTAACTCTGTAGCAAACCTTAAACTGCACAAGACGACACGTCCACAAGGCAAGAAATGGCACAAATTAATTCCTGACATGACGCACCTGTGATTTGAAAACTGTTCTGAGTGAAACTGAGAGAATACAAAGGTTTTTGTTTGCTACATCATTCTATATATGTTCCTTCACAGTGTGGATGTCTTCTGTACTCAGGTACGATGTTTAAAATAATGATATTAAACAAAAAAAACAACGGGGGGGGGCGGTGTTCAAACTTTTGGACCCTTTTGAGTTTTATTTTGAGTCCGATTAGCGTTGTAACTCCTCGTTCCCAGGGAAACGCGGCGTGCTGAAGCGTCCCTGGTCGGAAGCCGAGCGTGTAGCAGTGGAAACTCACCTCAAGAGGAACCTCATGGAGCTGCGCGTCCCCGCGAAGGCAGACTGCGAGCGCTGCTTAGAACTCTGCCCCCTGCTGGTGAGCAACCAACGGGACTGGAGGGCCATCAAATTTTACGTCCACAATCGCATCCAGCTGCTGAAGAAGCAGGAAAGGAGAGAGAGCGCCGCCTTGGTTTCGTAAGGCGCAGACTCGAACCATCGTGTATAAACCACCAGCAGCCACAGTAGAGACGAAACCTCCAGGTCGCGTCGCGGTCCAGCTCGGTTTCCTTTAGCATCGCGATTTGAAATCCATGAGTGTGAGGCGCGTTTTCAGTCATAAGGAAATAGTGTCATAAAAGTGATTTTAAGCTGAGAAAACGGATAGACGTTGATGCTGCAGGTCGGGTTGCCCACCTCCTATTTATACGTGCTTGTGTTTAGAAGTGTGAATATGAGTTTCGACATGGTGAATGCTTTTTTTTTTTTTTAAAGAATATTTTTTATGTAGTTTTTACTTAACATGAGGGATAACGAGAAAAAAAAAAAAGAAGTAAGGAGGCTGGACAGACGGTTTGAGCTTTAGACCACTAAACCGCCAGGCGAGTCCATCTAGAGCTGGGGTTCCCAAACTTACGGTCAGGACCCAAAACAGGTTGTGTTTTGGGTCCTTTTCACTCCACAACTCATTCATTTTGAGTTATTTTGTTCACCGTTTTGTTTGTTTTATGATCATTTTGTCAATTTTTGTTCTTTTTCTGGTTTAATATGTCAGTTTTTGTTTGTTTTTCTTCATTATTTGGTGCTTTTTGTGGTCGTTATCCAGTTCATTTTTGCTAGTTTGTGTTGGTATTGTTTGTTTGATTTGTGCTTTTTTTTCCATTTTTGTCCTTTGCATTGATTATTGTTTTGGTTTGTGCATTTTTTTCATTTTGTAGATATGTTGTCCATGTTATTGATTTATTTTATACTTTTTTTTCTGGGTCCTCAATCAGTTATTTTGTTGAATGTTATTTTGTGGATTATTAGGTTCATTTTGTTCATTGATTTGTTTGTTTTTATCTTTATTTTGTTGATTATTTTCTTTTTTTTGGCTGTTTAGTTAATTTTTGCTAGTTTGTGTTTGTTCATTGACTTCACAAATTAATTTTTTGCTTAATTTTGTTAATCTATTCTTGATTATGGTTCATTTTGTTGTTTTTTTTTGTTCATTTTGTTTAACTGCTTATTTTCTTAATTTAAATGTACATAAACTTATTTTGTTCCAAGTCTTGATTATTTTGTTCATTTTTTTTTCAATTTTGACCATTTCTTTGCCCATTTTGTGGTTATTTTTTTCCACTTTTTCTGTTGATTTGTTGCTTATTTACTGTCATTTAAAGCTGGGTTTTCATTTCCATTTAAACAGACTCTCAAACTGTCGAGCTTAATTTCTCCTCTGGGTGAAATGTTGGGGAATCGCCGCTGTAGCCTTCGCTTCGAAGGCTGACGACCAAACGTGAATGTGTAAAAGCTTTGGAGGAAGAGTCTACCGGTTCCGGTGTTTAAAAATCCCGGCAGACGACAAACCTTCAGCACTGAGACGTGTGTGACTCTGTATAGTTTGTGTTCCATGTTGAGTAGCGTTGTGCCCCCCCTCCCCCAATCCGATGGCAACCAACTGACGAGTGTATTAAAAAAAGCATGTCTTGGACCATGAGTCACCTGTGAAGTGGTTCGTACATACCTCTATACCATGATCATAATCAAATTAATATGTATTAAGGCACGTCTACTTGAATTTATTGCATATCAGAATTTTTAAAAGTTCTTTATTTCAGAATCAACATATGGTCTTATTCACAATGTACATACTTATTAATCTATGAGAAATATACAGTAGTGATGACAAAGTTAGTACAGTGTTGCCCCGGGTTACGAGTTTAATTCGTTCCAGGATCGAGCTCGTAAAGCGGAAAACTCGTGACCCGGGACCGGTTTTCCCATAAGAACACATGTAAAACCAATTAATCCGTTCCAAGACCCAAGAAAACTCCCTACGTACGGTACACACCCGTACGCGCACGTAAGGTGTCTGGAAAAGAATGTTTATTTATTATTATTATTATTATTATTATTATCTGAAAAGGAATGCGTGAAATTGGTTCTAAAAATTATTTAGAATGACACGTTACCTTGGAGACGGACGCTGCAGGCGCGGTGTTTCTTTTTCTATGAACCCCCGGAACAGTTCATAGTGTCACGACATCTCCTTAATCTGCTGTCGTCGTCGCCTCCTCCTCCGCCGCCGCTGAACCTCCTGTTGTTGCGGCGCCTGGAGTTTCCTCGGCAAACAATTTTACTCGCAACCTGAGTTTTTGCTCGTGAGCTGGTACAAAAATTAGCTCGATTTCGTTCTTTTCGTAAACCGGGGAACCACTGTATTGTGTTATGGAGTAAATACTGTAAATACAGCTGTACTGTACTTATTAAAGTGTATGACATTTTGCTGTGTTTTCTTAAACTGGACTGTAAAGTGAGTTTTGCATCATAGAAAGCAGAGGTGGGTAGTACTCGAGTACATTTACTCCATGTACTTGAGTAGTTTTCTTGTAAATGTACCTCAGGGAACAGATGGTACTCTTACTCAGTTACAGTTGTGATGAAAAAAAAGCACTTTTATTAAGGTTTAAATTTAAAAACAAATGAATAAACTAAGCAACAAGAAAATCAAAAACATAAAAATGAATCACAAACTCATTAACAAAATGAGCAAAAATTAAAATAATCCAGAACCAAAAAAAACTGGACAAAGTTGGCAAAAAGGAAGAAAAAGTAATTAACCAGAATGAATGTGAGAAAAATTATGGAAAAATATTTGTAACAAAAAAAAGTTAAACGTGAACGAAATGAGCGGCAAAATCACAAAATAGTCACAGAAATAAACAAAAATGACCCAAATCCTGTTTGAAGGCAGTATGTTCTGAAATTATTTACTACTTGAGTAGCTTTTGTGACACTTTTACTGAAGTACTAATATTTGTGATACTCGAGTCATTAAGTAATAATACTTAAGAGTATTGTTTGTGCTTATACTGACACGTGACAGAAAGTGAGATAAATGGAGACATTAATACAGTTTTCCACATTTATTGAGAACAAACACCACAAAACTATTCACAGCATCACAGTATTACACGCAATATACTGGTACAAAATGATATACGGAGCGACTACAGTTCAGCTGCAATATCACCGTTATGTATGAGAAACATCTTCAGCTTGTAAAAAAAAACACTATGCTAACCCTAACCGTGTTATTTTAAAAATCTTCCAGGGCAGCAAAGTGCAGTGACTCCACATTTGGTCCACGTTGAGCAACTGGACCTTATGACTTGTGATTTAATTTTGTGGCATTGATGTTCAATTTCTAAGAATTTAAGGCGTAACGTCAACACGAGCCAAAAAAAGGCGAGGCAACGCCACGATGAACCACAGTTGAGTCAAAATGTACCGAGGTCTGGCTTCGTTTTCTTGGTGTTTTGAACTGAAAATGATCAAAATACGTGGGAAAATGAACAAACGCAGTCAACGTACGAGCTAAGAATTCAACAAGGCAGAAAAATGAAGGAAATAATCAGAAAGGGAAGGAAAACTCATGACATAACGAATGACTCATGAAATAAAACAACAAAACAGTGTGGGAGATAAAAATATAAAATATTAACAGAATGAGTAAAGTTAATCACAGGAATTAACGGAAAGAAGCAAAAATAAATGAAGTAAAAGAATTCATAAAAATAAACCAGACTATAAGAAAATGAGCAATAGGAGGAGGGGGAAAAAAAATCTAACATGAAAAGTGAACCGAAGAGACAAACAAAAGGAGGCGAAATAAGTAAACGAAGAAAATGGACAAAAGGAGATAAAATAATGAAAATGAACAAAAGGAGGCGAAATAAATAACGAAGGAAATAGACAAAAGGAGGTAAAATAATGAGGAACATGAACAAAAGGAAGCAAAATAAATAAAATGAGGAAAATGAACAAAAGGAGGCAAAATAAATAAAAGGAAGAAAATTAACAAAAGGAGGCAAAATAAATATAAAAAAGGCATAATGAAAATACTGCAGATGAACAACAAAGGGGCACAAGGGAAAATTCAGAAAATAATGAAGAAATAAAAGTTAACAGAATAAAAATAAAAATGAACACAATCAAGAAAATTAAAGAGGCAAAGACAAAAGAATGAAACAAGAAATTTAGTTTAAAAAAAACCACATTTTTTAAAAATAAATTAACAATAATCAAAAACATTTTAAAAATTGAAACACCAAGAAAACAGTCAGGAAAAACTCACTTTTCTACATTTCCACTGCTCAGCGGCTGCACGACGCTGCTGTCGGACACTATTATCACAGGAATCAGCAGATTAATAAATGCTCAAAGTATGATACAGTAGTTGTGAGAACATTAAAAATGGATTATTTTGCTGTAACTGACTGACTCAAACAGTATTGTCGTTCAAAAATATTTGTCATTTGGAACCACTGCAAAATGACAAAGGTTAAGAAACTGTGGTACAGTTGCCATTGACCAGTAAATAAACTGTGTAGATACGTCAACAATAAAACTAAGCTATAAAACAGGCAGGTCTTATTTAATAGGAGTAAAAACATGCGTCCGTGCAAATGCTGGATTGATTATTTATTTGATTTCTCCCACTTAACACGATCGAGGGCTGGATGATTTTCTTCAGCGTGATGGTTGATTCATGACGTTTTCTGTCAGCGTGAACTGAAGATCACACGGCACAAATGGGGCCCTTTACTAAAATTACAGACCAGCTACGTATGTGTAGTATCAACAAAATTTAAAAAAAGCCAGCAATTGCAACTGCGTTCATATTAATATTTACAAAAGGGGTTAGTGTTGAATTCAGTTCCGTTCTATTTGTGGAGACTGATCATGCGTCATGAAAACCTGCCATGAGGAATATTCTGACCCCATCACACTCCTTCGGTTCAAAATTTCCTTCCGATCGCGACGGGTGGTTTGTGCAGATCGTTGATCCAATCGGTGTGCACGTTAACACTCATTCCCAAGTTTGGGGGGAAATTAACATCTTTCCACATTTCCATCAGCAAGTGGAAGGACGTGGCAGGCGTGAAGCAGAACTGGTCTGTATCCGACACAAGTACGCTGCTAGAAATAATAAAAGAACTTCTTAGACAGTTCTGCGTATGTCTCCTCCCCGAACCCAGGGCTGGGGGTAGGAGGACATCTGTCGGGGTCAGTGGACAGAGGAGAGACTAAAGGAGAGTTCGCAGACTCTGGACCATGAGCGGCTGTGAAACGAGCCTATCGAGAAGCAGTCACGCCAACGATCCCGCGAGTTGACATGTGACGGGGCTCGGGAACTAGTGTACGACACGTTTCCAGTGAACTGGTTCAGACACTTTGGGGTGATCGTGTCTTTTTTTTAAACAAGCGGCAGTCGCACCACCTAAACCTTTCAGTCATCGCCAAGTACAGCAAGAGTCGACTAACTTGGTTCAGCTACTTTCAAGTCTTATTGTTGTAGTTGGTAGTAGTTAGCTGTTGTGGTAAAACCCCACGTATGCGGACACATTATCATGAAACCAATATGCATCTTCTCGTTAAAGTAAAAATATGTATATGTAAATAAAAAAATAAAAATCCAACACAGTACAAGTGTTTGTCACGCAACAATTAATGGCGAGAAAAAAATGGAGATGGACTTCGATTATTTTTTTTTCAAGAAGGATGGATTTTTTTCGAAATCCATTGTTCTTTTTTTTTTTTTGTACTGTAGCTCGACCATGGTTCTTTATTTGTAAATTCTTAACACACAGCAGCTGTGAGTTTTAGTTTGTTTTTTCCGTCATTTCTCCACTGTGACGAGAACAGTCGGTACAAATGATCATTTTTCTAACCTTTCTGCGCGGGGTCAGTCTGTGCCCACATGTAGCACCGTGATCCATTTACCAGAGACCCAAACGCGAACAAAGGCGTATTCAAAGTCCATTTCTAAACATGTCATATTTAAAGGGCGTTCCTGAGATTAGTTTTTGACTCTCGTTCCGGTTCGTATCGTTGTTCTTACAGCGACAGCACTGACGCTAAACGACATCTTCAAACGACTGACGTGTGTTTGAAGGGAACGAACTCATTCATAACATACAGAATATACACAACAAGGTGGACTTATTTAACCCTCGTTTGGTGTTTGGGTCAAATTGATCCTCTGTCATATCATATATAAAGTTCATTTTTCATCACATTTGTTCATTTTTCCTTCACATTCATTCATTTCGTGGATAGTTTTGCTTGTTTTTTGCACAGTTTTGTTGATACTGGTGATTATTTTGTTTCATTTTCTGAATAATTTTGCTCATTTTCTTGGTTATTTTGTTCAATATGAAGAGAATTTTTTTTCTTCAATGTGGTTCATCGTTTTCATTTTAAATATTTTGTTTGTTTTTGTGATGATTTTGTTCCTTTTTTTCCCCCCACACGACACATTTTTTTCTTTACAAATATATGGGTGGTGTTTGGGTCCATTTGACCCAATCTTGAGTTGATTTAAAACTTTTAGAGAGTAGATAGACATTTATTTTATCATGGAAGACAGGTGTCCATCAAAATACAGACGAGTGACAAATTAAAGGAAAAACCTAAAGGCAGTGATGGTGATGATCTGGTCCTCGGGCTACAAGGGCTCACTGCATATTTATCAAGTGTGAAAATTATGTAAGCTATATATCACGACAAGATTAACAGATCTAAATCCAGCTTTTTGCCATAATGCATAATGAAACATGTACAACAATCAGTTTAATTCATTTTGATTCATCTCCCGACATGAGTCGGATGCTACTAAATTATCCAGCATCTCATCTCACTTGATTACTCTCCGGCCAATTCCTGTTCATTTCTGTTGTTTATATACCTCTATACAAGCTTCATGTTGCAAATGTCGCCACGCACGTTCACTTGCAGTCAGGGATGAACTGGTTCCATCGTGGTGGTCAAGGTCACTGTGACCTCTGAAAACATTTTGGCCGCTGCTTGGAAACCGAGAGCGTTTCTTTGATGCATTCGCGGTGCATCTGTGGAAGACGCTACGTTAAAACATAATGACTTTGGTCCAGATTTACGATGTCACATCTCAGGCTGAGAGAATGTCACAAAAGTGAAGGTGGTTGGAAATTTTCGCTAGCCGCTAGCGCTCTGACTTCAAATGCATGCTACAATGTGAACATCTGCGGCTTATATATGTACAAAATCTTTTTTCCTTAAATTTAGTGGGTGTGACTTCTATTCAGGTGCGTTTCATAGGCCAGAATTTATAGTCGCTGGATTTTCATGGCCAAACTTCAACATTTTTTGGCCATAAGTAGGTTCTAATTAAATGAACAGTTATGATGGAAAACAGTGGATGCATCTAATTTAACAGATTGTTCTTGTTCCTTTAACTTGTCATTCATCTGTGTGATTAATCAGCATGTGGCACAGTTGAATTTACTGAGCTTCCACGATCACCTTCTCCTCCTCTTTGTGTTTTATCTCCATGGGGGCTGTATCCCCTCGGCCAGGATTGAAAAGAGGAAACAGTTTCTTTTTGAACTTAGTTGTGAAACTACCAATGAGACTCTTCTTTTCCACATTATAAAAGGAAATCTCCCCACGGTCATAGTTTACTTCTACACCGACGGTCTGCGGCATGGACTGGACAGGAACCGACACTGCGGGGTTTGTGCTGAACTGAAACCTTCCTGCTTTGTTAGGGGAAGACGACAGGAACCAGAACCCATCGTCCGCTGTCACTGACCTGTTAAAATCCTGAGGAATCTGTGACTTACTTGTCACACCGATCCACCAAGACTTTTTAAGACCTATTTCGGGATTTCCTGAGTCTCCCAAACAAACCTCCCAGTACTGTTTTCCAGAAGAAATTGCCGGTGTTCCTTTTACAGCTGTGCGGCAGGTGACCTGGCCACCAGGACATTTTTTTGAATCTCTCAGTCGACAGCCGCGGATTATGATGTATGGACTGTTTGTCTCCGTAAGCTTTACATTAACTGTAGAACAAAAAAAAGGAATATTTGATTAGCACAAAATCAAAATGTTAAAATGGAGTGAACTAGTATTTATTACCAAATTACCATAAGACTTGTTAGCTTCTTCAAGGGCTGTGGCTGGAGCTGTAACAGAACATAAACATTGAAGCGTCTTAATAAGTCTGCGTTGATTTAAATGCACTGATGTGGTGGTTTTTATGTATATTTGCTTTGGGACTTTACCCTGCATTAGAAGGGGCTCTGCTTCAGCCACTGTTATGTCACAAAAAAAAAGTGAAAATACATTTAATTTGACATAATTAACATAAATCATCAAATTTCAATGAAATATTTTGTAGGAATGCATTTGTGTTTATCTTGACTTTGTTATCCTCAGCTTGTTGACTTTGTGAATATGACAGATGAGGATTAATAGAGCCTTTAAAAATTCGGTGCAGGACTGTAGAGGACCTCAGTTTGTGCCGGCCACACAGAGAAACACGACTCTCCTCGTCCCGACAGAAATCGTGCGGATTCAACATGTTGAATCGCCACAACGCAGTCTCAGCGATGTGTGGCGGTTCCGACTCGACGTCACGACTTTTATATTGGTCGGACATGTAGGTGGCACGATGCCATCGATGTTTACTGTCGATAGATGGCACCAGTTGCCAGGCGTGAGTCGTGGTGTCAGTCTGCAGCTGTGTGCGAGGTACGTTCAATCACGTACCAGACGACCGGACTCGTAGGGTCGAGTTGGGATCAGTCGTGATTCTCTGTGCGGCCACATTAACACATTCATCATCAACTACTGTATGTAAAGCAAGTTGTACATACTTATAGCACTCCAACAGGACTCCATAGAGCACTGACTTTAATCAAATTTTAAATTAAAAAAATTACTGTATTTTTCAGACTATAAGGTGCACTTAAAATCCTTTAATTGTCTCAAAAATCGAAGGTGCACCTTATATATGGATTTTTCCTGGTTTGTGCTTACGGTAAAATCGGTTCAAAGTCAGTATGTGGTACACGGC